>SDVV010015796.1:0-14431 GCA_016164225.1 Gammarus roeselii | reverse complement strand
ATAAGTACATAAACTGGTATAGATTGGTAAAAGAAGAGTCAAATGGATAGATTTGATAAGAAAAATTATACTTTAAGATGGGATAGGATGAGTTAGGTTTACGGCCATCATCACAAACCTTCAGCGAAAAATGCTACAGTGGATCTGGTGAATGATCGAATAAGTCGTATACTCTGAATAAGAACGCAGTCTCATAGCAAAGCCTGAATTGATCAATTACTTCGGAGTGTCTAAAGTGCATATGGATCACAAACATTTATAAAACTATGACGCGCGGGAATAAGCATCTAGTAAAGACGTGCAAGCGGATAACATAATTGAGATGAACATTAAATTATTGAATAACATTAACATTACCACTCTACATAAATTCGATAGAATAAATCTCCATGATGACAATGAGCCGAACCCAAATGCAGTGTCGAGAGGTAAAAACTAACCAATATTTTGGATCATTACATCCAATTAAGCGTATTTTGTACCCAACACTCCAAGAAATTAGGCGAATTTAAACCCAATACAGATATATTCCCGTGATAACCAATCAAAACCCTACAACAACAACTATACAATAGCTAAATAAGATTCTCTACTCAACCCTGACCGATAGGTATTAACTATTATATACGGTGTAGCCTACCACACACAGATGATAAATCCTACTCCAATATTCCACGTGATCTGGTTCATAACAAAGAACATATACTAACATAACAGCCATACCGAAAATGCGAATAATGTTATTTCTACTACGATACCATTCAAATCTATAACAAATTCCTAGACCTAACTGATGTTATGCCTCTAGCAGAACAAAAAATACAAGCCCACTGTGTCATAACAACGAATTCTACAATGCTTTACTAGGTCACTTCTCAGCAATCTACCACAAAAATATAGCAAATATAGAGGTAACACCCAGTCACGTACAATTCTTCAGACATACCTTGCATCTGTTTAATCCATCGTCTCTGAACAACATCGAGTAAAGTCACATCCTGGATATAACCAAGAATCTATACACAGGTACAGTGGACATGAATGGGGCTGACATGAGTCTGAAAGAGTGCATGGCCATAAAAAGCTGGGCTTCTGTTCACTGATGACTTCAGTAAATCACTACAACGATGAGCAGCTTGTCGCATAATCTCTCTAACAAACCCACGGAACTTAAGATCGACGTCGACAAGGCCATACTTAATTCACATTGAACATGGATGAACTCCAAATGACAACCAATGAACGTAAACCACCTCTACACTAGGACCCCTCCATCCAGTAAATCGCCTTCTAAACGTTACACTATACACATGCTAGGGTTCAATTACGAAAATTACACAGAGATGCAGTAGGAACTTACACCTCTAAAAACATACGTTCATATGATTATCGTGGAAAAAAAATCTACAACAACAACATATGTAAAAAAATAGCTAAAAAAATTATCTAGTCTGCAAGTAATTCACAATAAAAAGTGTAATACACTAGGGTATCCACCATAGTCAATCGGTTTACTTATACAAATAGGCATTAACAGAACGAGCTTTTGCCTAGGGGACTTACTAACTCCTTCTAAATATTGATGAATGGTCCAACAATAAACATACAATACCCTGACAGCAAGACCGAGTTTGTAAGAAATCGACTGTTCTATATCTGTAATAACTACGTCAAATATTGCATCAGGATGAAAGAGGATATATAAAACACTAAAAATAAGCAACACATAACTAATTAGACCTGAATTAATGTTCTATATTGTAGATAAAACGTAATATATTCCGATATTGTATAAATAACCAACAGATTGCATTGAAGATGGAAATTCAACAGCGAACATACCAAACTGAAAGACCTATAACAAAGCAAGAAGAAGAATTCTCTAGCATACACAAAACATACATAAAAAAAGTGATGAACGAGAATGAAGTAGCATTTAACCAAACAACAACTAATTTGTATAAGATACCAAGGCATACGAGCGACATTATAGTAAATGATGTGGAATACTTCTACGTAAATAGGGTATAGAACATACAAAATCTGATGAAGTTAGACTCAACTCAGTCCAAAACAGGTTTAAATTAACACCTCTCTTACTAAAGTAACCACGGTTAAATCGTAACAGAATGTTATATACACATATTTAATACCAAAATGTTGCAATAACCTACCAATTGTGCCTGAAATAATGTGGAAGATGCAAAACATTGCCTAAAATTCAATATCAGGTTGGTACCGTACAGGGTGGATCGCACACTAAGGCTGCATATTGAGTTATAAGACATACCTACCACACTAATCCTAATAACAGTATATATAGTGATAAATGAACATAACAGACAAAAATATCCCAACCCCCAACGGCTACGAATCCACCAAACAACCTCCGATTGAGTCAAATATACCACAACTAGATAAGAATACCAAAATATACAGTATGTCCACATAAAAAATATAAAGAAACAATAAACCATTAATACACTACAAATTTATTAGACAATGAACAGGCATGAGCAAACTCACTTAATTTTCCAGGAGCGCATTCAACTTTCTACCTAAGGGGTTTCTCTACCACACCAACCCCCCTCCAGAAAACTTGCTATAACACCATTCATACCAGAATCGAATAAATATAAATGTATAACGAGCTACAGTTAGTGACCAGTTATACCCCACTACAACCATCTAAAGAAGAAAAAACAGATATAAATACAATATATATTAAAAAACAATACAAATTAAAATGTTCATAACATGAACCTTGCCAATGCATTTCCGAACACTGTCCGTTCGTCCGTTCCTTCATACGTCCGTCCATTCATCCGAATGAGTCAAGGTTGCATGCAATGCCTCGGTAAAATGCGAACACCAGAGTTAGTGTTATATTTGTATAACCTATTAACATATGAAAGCCTAATAATACATATAACCTATTAACATACCTTATGAATAATCCGAAAGCCGTCCGTCCATTCATCAGAATGAGTCACCCGTTAGCCGCCTGTCTGACTCCAGCTGTCCGTGAAAATGTGGGGTGCAAACTCCCTAGACTGAAAAGTAACTCTATTTACTCCTATCTAATTCCTTCATATCCGCGTCTTGCATCCCTTTACACTACTATCATCATTTCTCAATGATCCGATAATTGAATTTTCTGAACTTCGCAAAAATTGTTGCTAAACGATTGTTAAGTTATGATCATCTTGCTTAACTTGTATCTACTTTTGTTCGGATGGGGCAGGATGCCAGGGACCTGGATATTTGCGTGTAGTTGTTTGATTTTTTTTAAACATGGTTTCAGACCTTGCCCACGTCTTATCTGTACGCGACACATCTATAGCTCCGATTCGTAGTATTATTCGTTAATAATAAGGTACCTTTTCCTCTCTAATTATGCCATCAATTTCGTAAATTTTCAAGTCAGATGAGTTATTTTTTCCGCCGCTTTGATTTGAAATATGTGGCAATGCGATCACCAATCACAATAATTTCCTCCGTATTCTGAGAGTCCATTTCATCGGGCAATACATCAAATTGGTTACGCGTGTTGGGTCGGATGTGGTGCGATAGTAACTCAACGTGTGGTTTTTCTGCGTGTCTGCCTTCTGCTTACCACAGTAACTGTTGAGAATGGGCCTCACTATCTTTGGCTGAGTTTTCCATTGATTTGATGAGGTCGCTTGTTTCTGCGTCAAGAGCTGTAAGCTTCTTGGCTAATTCAGAGTCTAGATGCACTTGAAGTTCTTTACCTATTTTTGGGGAACCTAATTGTTTTCTTGACTGCTACTAATTTGCTGCTTATCGTATCTTTGAGTCCGTGGAATTGTTCCTGTACATTTTCAAATTTTTATTCAACAGCTAACAATCGAGTATCCGTGTTGACTGTCTCTGTATTGGATGAGCCATTGGAGGCATGACTGAATTGTGCTTGCAGTTGTTTGATTTCCTCGGCCTGTTGACCAAGTTTTTCAACGCACTGTCCCGCGTTCCCCATTTGAGGGACTCACGTGCAAATTTCTGGCCGAGCTGGAAGAACAATCGCAAAACATTCGTTTTGAGGCGTACGATTGATGGACTGGTAAAAAGAGTACCAGTGGGGATAACGGACCGTTTGGTTAAGTTTTGTTGTTGTTATTTCTTGTAAACAGCAGATATGAATGTAATAACTAAAATTTGATCCGGGATGGGATGATTTATATTTTAAGAGGAACTAGCGATATTTTTTCCGGGTGATTTGTGCTTTTCGGCGATTAACACTGAAATACCTGAGGATGAAAACTTAACTAAACTCGGATTAGGATGATTTTTTTCACCTGAAATTTTAATCCAGCTGTTTATATATAATGACTAGTTTGTGCGTGCTCCGGGTAACACATTTACGAGTATAAAATAATATTCTCGTGATATCAGACGATTGATGACGTGCTTCTTCCATAAATCGATATATGTCAGAGTTGAATGATGTGTGATATCGACGATTTGAAAACGGAATTATTACAAATGCTAGTCGGACGCGCGTTAGCGACACAAAGTTGTTTTCTCGGCGGGATTGGGTTGAATGCAAAGCAAAATAACTAAATTGTAGCAGCTCTCTTCTGCTCTTTGACGTTGTGGGAATAATAACATGATTTTAAGGAACAATTTTGTAACAGATATGAACGGCGAAGTATCAGATGATGTAGGAGAAATGGCAAGAATTTTCGTAGATTATCAATTGTTCAAGTAAAGACGCAATTCTAAGCTGCAGGATACAATGTGACACTTCCTAGCGTCCCATAATTATTATAAGCAAGCAACACCAAGAATATACCTGTCCGAGTACAATGCAAGGATACTACCTAATGCAAGTTTCTTATGATTTTGTTTCAGAGAACCTGTTGCATTAGACTATGTTGAAAATAAGTACACAAATAACACCGTAGAATGCTTCTAAACAATAAACAGATAATATGAGCGCAACTAATAGCAGTTGTGGGGCATCCAAATAGTGCGGAAATCAGTTTTCAAAATATAATTAAGCAACGATGGATATTTTCACGATATTAGGCAGCGTTAGACTGAAGATGCAGGTGGAGTACGTCACATATGGGATTTATTCCTGATCATTACAACATCAAGCCAAGTGTACAATATTTTCTTTGGTGTATTACGCACAACACTTAAAATATCTGAGTGGCGGATACGCACTCTTCATTGGCACAAAGGTAAAATTGTCAACATCTGCTATCTAAATGCGCACTGGAATTTGATGGGTGCGCGTCATTGAGTACATTCAAGGCAAAACGCAAATGAAACCCAAATAAATAGATTACCTGACGTGCAGCAGGCGCAATGAACTGACTTGTGAGGAACGGCTGCTGTAGAGATGTAATCTTTCCCGTAGAGCTAGGCACTCCAACAGCCAGGGTAGTAAAGAGGCATTTTGTTTACGGTCGGAGGACGGGCGAGAGATGAGAGGGTAGAGGCCAGTTCTTCACCAACACTGGGGCGTGGGCTCCAACTTGTCGACTGCTTTGCCTCTTGACGGCTCATTTATTGCTGAGCTGTAGACTGGCAAAGCTGATGGCGTTGAAAGATGGCTCATGTTGGACGTAGTCGAGAATAATTGAACTGGGAGATGTGATGTCTAATAGCATTGAGTTCTTGTGCTGGCTAGACCGCATTGTGTGCGGGAAGCAGTCTCGGGTAGGGGTGAGGCTTTGGTATGTGGGCTTAATGAGGCTCGGAGTACAGAAGGTATGTTGAGCCCCTGCTGCAGTTAGCTCGCTTCACGACTGTAAGAGGGGGGGAGGGGCGGACGGAGCATGGCATATGAGCAAATTTCCACCCATACATAGTTTGAATAAAATGGATCTGTTTAGACAATCACAAACACATAAACACAGGGTTTTAAACTTACTGATTTAACATTTGCTGTGCTACGATGCTGTGTTACAAATGTGACCAGCAGAGCGGAAGAGTTCCAGCGAGCGTCAAAAGGAATACTACAGTGTGCGAGTGCAAGGCATGGGTAATGTTGAGGAAGAATGGGTGACGTTCACGGCTGCGTTGCGGAAATGTGCAAAAATGTGTGGGGTGTTCGCCTTGTGGGCGGGTGAAGGGGGATTAGCGGCAAGCGATGGAACGAGGAGATTAAGCTGGCGGTGGCGAAGAAGAGTAGAGTCTTTGAGGAGTGGCTGCAAGTGCAGTGTGTAATGAGAGAGTAGAGGTAACGAGATAGTCGAGGATTGACGACGCGAACGTAATCTATGGTCGCCTAATTAGATAAAGTTTGGAGTTTTTAGTACCTGAACTCTCATATAGACATATGGGGGCTAGTGGAAACTGAGGTGATATCTAGTGCAACGGAGCAGTGTGAAGTGGAGGGCTTACTGAAGAGTGTGATGAGCTGTAAGGCATTGTCTTTAGTAGAAAGAGATAAATTGTATGAAGGAGTAGTTTTCCTAGCTCTGTTCTACGGGGCTGAGACGTATGAATCAAGAGCGGTTGAGAGAAGATGTTTCAATGATGCTTCGATGAAATGTTCGAGAGGTATGCCCTGAGTGACGCTGAGGGATATGATGAATAATGATATTGTTGAATTTAGAAAGGGGATGATGAAGGGCTTGAGGTCACTGTAGATTCACGTAATCCGAGTTGGTTCGGACACATATTGAGTACACAAATACAAATACGTACATTCGTCCAAGGATCCTCCCGGACGACCCCGCAACACACCCTCCGTGTCATGAGTGAGGCCCGGGGTTAGTGTCGGCAGCAGGGCCCGACAGTGAGATTGAGTTAACATTGCCACGTCAAGGTGTATGCCCCCCCCCCATCCCACACACGACCATCCCGTCTCTCAACGAGATACCAAGGGCGGGAAAGCGCATCAAGGCAGCGTCAAAAATCATCCATTCACAATCATTCTCTACTCACACTTATTTAGTGCACGCTCTCACGCTAACATCAAGCTCAAGTTCCTCCTCCCTAACGCCTGCTTCACACCATCCATCCACCCAAACTTCGATCTCCCTCTAGTCCTATGTCCACTTTCCTCTGCTTTCAACACATTTTCACCAGTCTCCCTTCACCCATACTCACCATGTGCCCGAACCATCTCAGAAGACGCGAATCAATGTTGTCCTCTAACTTCTTCACCATTCCCGTTCTATCTCGCGCCTCGTCTTTATTGATCCTGTCTCTCAGCGTCACACCAGCCATGCTCCTCAAACATTTCGTCTCAGAAACATTCAACCTTCTTCTCTCTTTTGCTCACACACCCCAAATCTGAGCCCCATAGAGCACAGTTGGGACAACTACACCCTCATACAGTCCTCTCCTTGCTTCCATCGCCGAAGTCCTACAGCTCAATATACTATTCAGGGCACTCAAGATTTTACACCCTTCTTTCACTCGTGACTTTACTTCAGTTTCCACTAGTTCACTCTTCTCCACATGGGAGCTCAGATATTTGAAACACCGAACTTCCACCAATAACTCTCCATTTAGGAGGACACTAATTCTGTCGCATCGACATTCTTCGAGCATCTCATTATTTTACCGTCACCCACGTTCACTCGAAGCTCCCACTTCTCACACACTCTACCAAACTCAGTGCCGTATCATCTGCAAACAGTAACTGGTTCAACTGACAACTCCGCCCCTTCGTTTGTAACAGCTCCTAGCCACGACCAAATACACTAGCGTTCACATTCCTGACCATGCGATCCATGTAGAGATTAAACAGCCAGGGAGATAAAACGCAGAATAGTCCAAGACCCCCTTTCACTGTAAAACAAACAATCACCTTGTTCCCACTCTGACACATGCTCTGTTGTCTACATATAAACACTGTCATAGGCATTTTCCAAATCTTTGAGGCCCAAGACACATCCTTTCTTCAAGCAAGGTACTTCACACAGACTCGTCTTACTGCAAAAAATCTGTTCGGCACACCCTCTACCACTCCTAAAGCCACACTGTTTCTATCCGATTACGCCACCCGTACAGTCTGTAATCCTTTTAACCAGAACTCGCCCGTACAACTTACCTGCCACCAATAATAAACTGATACCTCTTGAGCTGCCGCACTCAGCGGAACAATGCAAGCACTGAGCCACTCAATCGGCAACACGACCGCTAAGAAATACAGATTCAGTAGTCTTACCAGAATTCGACACTCGTTACTCCACCCCGTTTCATGCACTTGGTCGCAATGCCATTCAACCGGAGGCTTTCCCTGCTTTCATATTTCTTTCCTAGTAATGTCCGGCACAGGTTTCTCTTCAAAACCAGTCATCCGTGCACCACCACCCACAGCAACATTGTCAGCCACTCTGTGATCCTCGACATTCAACATCTCATAAAAATACTCGGCCCACCGTTTTCGTACAACAACACTTTCCGTTAATAACTGTCTGCTTTCATGCTTCACCGCCTCCTCATTTCCGGTCTCTCCTTTCCTCACCCTCATCGCCTCTTTCCAGAACAACCTTTTGTTCTCCTCAAAATTCTTGGACAACCGTCTGCCCCACCTGGCATCAGCGTCCTTTTGGTTTTCCTCACCACACGTTTTACCTCTTCCGTTTTTTCTTCATAGTTGTCATGGAGGCCAACATCGACCTCGCTTGCAACCACTCTTAAATTGCTTTTATTTTTTTGGCCCCCGCCAGTTTGACCTTCTCGTTCCACCAGTCACAACCCTTCATTCTGCACCTCCCCACACGGTGCAAACCACGCCGCATCTCCGAACGTCATCAATTCTTCCTCTACATCTCGCAGGTACTCTCCTCTCACGTCCTGCCTCAACGCTGTTTTTCGCATTCAGTTCACTCACCTTCACTACCTCTCTTCCTCCTCCCACTCTTCTGCTCCCCTTCTTCCTCTGCTCCATTCTTGATCTTCCTTGCACCAGCAGGTGGCCAGACACCCCACCACCCTCCCCTCTCAACACCCACACATCCAACAGCCTTCCCACCACTATCCTTGAAATCAGCACAAAACCCATCAGCGCTCTCTACACCAATGCATCATGGGTCAATTTTACCCATGTGTGCTTGTGGATATCTCGCTTCTTGAACAAGCTGTTCCCGACCACCAGCTCCGGCTACATGCACAGACCTAACAGATTTTCTCCAGTGTTAATTTTACCAGGAACGAACGCCATGCCTCCCTACAAAATTCTCCATCACTACATCTCCAACTCTCGCATTAAGGTCGCCAAGAACAACCAAATTGGATTGACCTCTAAAACTCTCAATACTCCCACTCAGGTCAGTCCAAAATTGCTCCCTCTTCTCCTCACTCTTCTCTCTTCCAGGTCCGTACGCACTCACATATGTCCATCATTATACGCTTAACTTAGAATTCACCCACATCAATCTTGGGGACACATTCTTTCACTCGGTGACGCTGCTAGACAATCGATCAGTCAATATCAACACCATTTTTTTTTGTGCCCAACCTTCCTCCACGCCCGACGTTCTTCCACTTACTACACGAAACTCACATTCGCCCTTACCTTTCAACTTCATCTCACTCAGCGCCAACACATCAAACTTCTTCCTCACAAACATCTCACCAATCTTTCTCCTCTTTGCTTCGTTTGTACGACAAACATGCACATTCAGCGACCTAACATTAGGGTTCAGAGAGGCGTGAGCCTCTCCTCCCCTCGCTCGTCCTGCCGCATTTTAGGTAGGATTTTACTGAGGATGGATTTCTAGCCCCCTCGCTCCACATATATTAGGCGCTCTCTGCGACACGCAGGGGTTGCGGAAGCACTATTCTAACTCTCCGGCTACAGACTCCCTTTTTAGTCCCCTTCCACGACACGCATGTGTTACGGTAGCACGATTCTAAGACCCCGGCTACATGGTGAGGACTGATGGAGGAAATTCGCTGAAAATGGTGATCAAAGCAGATGTGAGTTGATGTAGGCCTAGAGAAAGACCAAAGATGGGGTGGATGAAGGAGTGAAAGCCATGTGGAGGTAGCGAGCGAGCGCTCACTGGATAGGCGTGTCTGGGAAATGATTGAGAGTGGATGAATTTTAACGCGGCGCTGTTGTGCAGTCTCACCCTTAGTGAGACATCTCATTATGCATTCATATACGTATTTATGGTTCAACGAATATGCCTGCCATACGCCTGGAGGGAGCAGCTATATGAATATACAAATTTGAACACATACCTCGATGCAGGTATATCTAAAACAAAACGCAAAGAGTCACTGTAGAATTTTGCGTACCATCATTGCAATAAATGTCTTATTTCTGAATATAATAATTTTCTAATCTCTGCAATTAATGTGTACGTTGTTTCATGTACGTACATTCATTTTCTCCATCATGTGGGAGAAACAGCTGCATATATACATCAACATCAATACATTCAATATCATGACATTGAAGTTGAAATCAAAATGCCCTAGCATTTTCACCAGCCCATTTGCAGTTATTTAGCTCATGAGAACCTGGGCATTTCCCCAGAAGCACAAAGGCTGGTTAGAGAACACGGTCATGTGCCTTTCAAGTTTATTTCTAACGTTCAATAGAGGTGATCAAGATTGTGAGGGGTTGCCCTCCCCTCACAAAGTGCTGCCTCACAAGTATGTAGTCAAACTGGTTGTTCAATTTTCGATTTTTACTTTGAATTTCCCTTATAGCTTGTGAGAGATTAATGATTTGACGATTTTATGCTGTCAGCATTCATGACAATATCATTATTTCACTTTCACTATTGATCACATGGTTATCGTCATTGGTATTAATGTATTGTACCAGCAACTAGATATTTTACTTGCATTGTTTGTTGAATATATAATCTATATTAGCAAAAGCCGCTCGGTAGCGATGACTGATTTGACTAGCACCGGTAAAGGAGCGGCGACGGATGGGCGAAGTTTAAGGGTTATTATCAGAGGTATCCTACACGACGATAGTTAGTCGATCCCGGGCTTCTGCCATGGACTCACATTTCTGCAGCAGCAGCCAACCTCTACCCTTCGGTGCTCATGTGAACGCATCCTCCGCGTACCGACTACCTCGAGTGCTCGTGTTTTGATTGGGGACCATAGAACTATCATAAATTGTGGGTATGTACAGTATCCGTGCTATTTTGTGTTTATGAAGCATTAGCTCATTCTCTGTTATACAAGTGGAAATCAATATATTTGTTTATTCTGCGGTCCCTGCCTTTTACTTAAATATCCCAGTGTTTAGTTATCTTGTATAAGTCTAATGATTCCCCGGTACCCTCGCCGACTAGAAAACTCTACGACGTCCATCCTGCGGTGAAAAATGGAATTCATTGAGCAGTTATTAAAAGGAGCTCATACGAGATCCACTATCTTTCCAGATTTCGCGATCTTCTAAATCCCCTCGGACCTACCTTATTATTTGCTGTATAAGAAGTTATAGGGCGCGGTTCATCACCCAAAAAGTTCTTCGAGCCCAAACGTCTTGGTTTGCCGCCTACGAGGGAGCCTTCGAGCGCCGGGTGAATCATCACAAGCTGGCTTGCTCACGTTGACGGCGCCGGGACCTGGTTCAGTGGAAGGCCCGCACCCACCCCTGCTAACATCGTCGCATATGGTGCGCTGCCCGCCTCGCCGACAAAACAGTGGACATCAGAGACGCAATATAGTTCGTCCGGAAGTGAACAAATACCGGCGTTCCTTCCTCTTCTTTTTCTCCAAGCTGGTGGCGTAAAATCCAATCCAGGTCCCTACGCATACACATGTACCGCCGTCGCGTTGGGGCGATCCTGTGCACATGTGGAACATGGACGCACAACATATAATAATGTTTCGATGTCCAAAACAATACAAATGTAGCACACAAGAGCCGATGTATTGACTGCCACCCAGCCCACAACATTATTATAGATCTAACAATAACACTTTCCCTCTCTCCACGCATCAACACCCGACACCCATCCACTACAGGGTGGTTCCTCTCATTTACGTCTGGTGGCCTTGCCGGAAGCGGTTTCTCGATTCGCGGCGCAGGCCTGTCGCCCCATGCTCTTCGTCATACACTCACCCCACCACCTCCTCCACCCCTACACCCAGTAACCTCACCGCAACTTTTTACGCCACCACAACAACCCCAATTCAACGCCGGACACTTAAATATTCTACAAATGAACACAATTGTCAGAGGTCAAAAATAAATAGAACTCCAACACTTCCTCCACAAAAACCATATCCAACTCACACTACTCCAGGAAGCTAAAACCAAGGGAACAAAAGTTTCCTTGGTATACAACACTCTGCCACGTACATGCCCGGCAACGACGATGGTGATGGACTCGATACACTTGTACATAAAACGCTTCATTTCACGAACACAACTGCCTACCCTCTAGTCTGACTTCCACTCGCCATAACAATACAGTTGTTCATTCATATCCGCAATAAATAATACATTTTATTTTACTTATAGATCCCTCCATTCATCTAATGTCAACCGCAGTATACACCTCATTTAGACTACTTCAACAACACCTCCAATACATTTGCTCCAGGTGACTTCAACTAACACGATATCTCCTGGCTCACCCTCACCAACTCGACAAATTAATCACATTAGACTACACAGACATACCCACTCGCAAGCTTTTCAACCCAAACACTCAACAGACCTCTCCTGACGTTTCATTCTGCTCCCACAGTCTCGCTCTTAATTGCCCTTTGATCACCTCCCAATAGTCATCAATTACCAACGTCGAATCTCAATCCACAGTAAGCCCCTCACACTTATCGGAACTATAGGAGAAAAGAGTGAGATGAATACACAACGTCAATAGAAATCGCTTTACACGACTCTGACATCACTTGGGGTGGATAGTAGATAATATAGGAGCGAAACAGCCCTGGGTTGGGAATATAGGAGCGAAACATCCCTGAGGGGAAATATAGGAGAGAAACAGCTATGGGGGGAAATATGGGAGCGAAACAGCTCTGGGGGGAAATATATGAGCGAAACAGCCCTGGAGATAAGGTGTACGTATCAGTCCTGGTGAATATTGATTGTTTATGATTATTAATGGATTGCAAATAGGTATTGCAAAAGGAGAGTGTTATTGTATGATTTAATGTTAGAGTTTATTTAATTGGGATATCCGCAATAAATGTTGACCTGATTCATAGACAGTTTGCTGTACGTGTATGTTTTAATTATTTATAAGAGTATATGGTATTGTTGTATTTTATCGATCAGGTTGTATGTGTAGTATATTTTGTTTTTTAATAGTATAGATGTATTTATATACCGTATTATTAGGTGTCGCAGACCCCCGTTGTTATTTCAATGGCTATTTATTGCTAGTCTTTGCTTTACCTATAACTTATTTAGGATTTTTAGTGACACTGATAGAGATGTGATAGGATTGGTAAATAGGTATTGTAAAGGGTAAGTATTATTGTCTGAATTCAAGTTTATTTAATTGGCATATCCGCACTAAATGTTAACCTGGTACATAGGAGGTTTACTGGATGTGTTAGAATTTATTTCTTTTTAATAGTATACCTATATAATTAGTTATATATGGTATTATTTAGTGTCGCAGGCACCATTATTATTTCATACAGGACAAGTCGCATTTGATTGGAAATGTTACCACTGCCACGCTTCCCCGGCGGTAGACAATGTCTCAGGGTTGGATGCTATCTCGTTATCGCGTTCAGCCTCGCTTAGGCATTTCATTATATATCGGGTATAACTGTATTGTAATTATTAATTACTTGTGGGTTAAGTTTATCATTTTCTGACCAAGTTAAATATTTTTGGGGACTAAAGCTTATCGTGAGTCAGATAACAGGCCAAAGAGGCTTACGGGTGGCTTAAGGGTGACTTGCGGGTATCTAACGGGTGACTCATTCGGACGGACCGACGGACGGACGGCTAACGGGTGACGAGTTGGCTTTCGCCCCTTGCTTTCGATAATATATTCGGGAAGGTTTTGAGTTTATATGCATTTGTATTTTATTATATTATGATGTTCTTTGTTCGTATATACGTTTGTATCCTTTAGATGAATGTAGTGGTGTACGCTTGGTTCCTTTCTGTTATTCATTTTAAATTTATCGGTTCTGGTAGGAATATGCCTTCATCTTGTTTTGGAGAGGCTCCCGCCTCGGGAGCCTCTAGGCGATAAGTTCAGTACGCCTATTAAATGTTCGTCAGGTGAGACTAATATTACTTCTTCTTTGTCATATCAGTAATTTCCATGGCATGATTGCTATGTTTGAGTGTCTGTTTCATGATATATTTATGTCTGTTCTAATGATTCTATATATTTTTTCTGTACATATACGTTTGTATTATTATCTAGACAGTGTAGTAATGACTGATACGGTGGTTGGTTGGAGGGTTCTTAGAGGTTGGATGCTTGGTTAAAGCCTGTTGGATGAATTTCGGGCGACGTTGTGTGTTTTCAATCTA
>SDVV010015795.1:0-14431 GCA_016164225.1 Gammarus roeselii | reverse complement strand
TATACATACATATATATATGATGTTCATGTTGTGGCTTCCATGACAGGTGGGTTGGCAAACTGTTTGTTGATATAAACTGTCAGTAAATCCATGAATGCATCCTGGGTTTGCCACACCAGATATTGTAGAACTGCAGGCTGCTTGAATTTATTCAGAGAAAATACACAAGAAACATGTGGCTATAGACTTTCTGACATAGACCATGGTAGACATTCAAGGAGCCTGGACTTGTTTATTGTAGAGGGGCAGCTTCAGAGGGCAGACCTGATAGAATACTGGAATATTTACATGGTAAATTGGGAGATCTGATAAATGTGAATATGACGTTTCCTTCTTGCTTTTCTGATGTCCGTAATAGATTCTCCAGTGAGAAATGTGTAGGTGAGAAATGGATTGCCTGCTGGGAAGTACAATTGCCAGATAAGAATATATAAGATACCATATTGATCTAATATAAAATGAATTTTTAAGATGTAACTAGCCTAGTCTCACAGAGAGGAGCAACAGAGCTGGGGGAGGCCAGCACAGCCATGCATACCAATCTAATTTAAATAACAGCCAGGTATGTAAACACAAGTTTAGGAGCTGAAATTAGTGCACACTCTTTGCTCTCATATGAACAAAAAGTATGAATGACAGAAGAAGGAAATACAGCTGTGTAGCTACAACATAAAAGCGCACAGAGATGCAAGACTCAGGCAAACCACAGCCCAACCCACACAGCCACCACCACAACACCAAGACAGGAAAACACCCACCCTACAAATCTATGGCACAATCTCCAGTGATGGTACTCATTGGATTTTTTTCCAAGATATTACAACAAACTAAATTAATATGAAGCCTCAACCGGGGTGATTCCTTGCGGTCCGCAACCCGGGGTTACTCCCTGCACCCCCCTTTTGAGCACCAAAACATTGGAAATATCACTATTTGACTACAGGACTTGAAAGTGCAGGTCTTTGTTAGTAAGTATCAACTTCTTGTAGACATTTGATACACGCACAGAATTTATGAAAAATCACTGAAGTGAAGGTGTGTTTTCCAGGTTCTTGATAACTTTGGTTAGGAAAAATTAATGTTCCGTAAACTTTGATGCTGTGACTAGTTTCCAATCGATTGTAGCCAAATTTGATGCTGATACTTGGAATATGTTGTAGTTGGTTGCAGAAGAAGTATTTTGGAAAGAAATGTATACGTTTGTAGATATATATACAAATATACAACTGCGGGGAATCACCTCAGGTGAAAAAATCATAGAGGTTGATTCCCTGTGGCTACCTATTTTGTCATGTATTTTTGTTTTTCATCATTGAAACGTAATTAAATGTAATTCTTCACACATAGCTACAATGACATCTATAAGTACATGACACAAAATAATGACACCACAGCCAATTTTGAAATGCATAGCTAATTTTATAATGACCTGATGTGTATAGGTAACACATGGTGACGAATCTAGGCCTAAGTGTTGACCTCTGTTTGACAGCTAGGAACTATTTTTTTTCTATATTATGATGACAATACCTTCCCAAGTACGCCTTGTATTAATGTTGATGCAATTAGTTTGTTATAGAATTGAAGAAATACCTTTTTTTACCAATATTATCGTGTTGTTAAAAATATAGTTTTTTTTGTAATGTTTGCTCATTTACCAATACTTTAGGGTCATGCTTAGTTCAGGATGTGGAGAAATGACTCCCAGTAGAGTAGGTTTGCAATCAGTGATAAAAAAACTTAGTTTCTGCTTTGAAGTGAGGAAAAAATCCCTTTAACAGTCAAGAACAACTGCAGCATAAAACAAGCATCAAAAAATACCTGTCAAATGTAATATTTTACGTACCATTTCATTTCAAGTAACTAATATACACTGATAAAGGCATGCTCTTCCTATTGATACTCTCAATTTGCGTTTAAATTATCAATGTATGGAGGGTGCGGGGAATCACTTCGTTCGGTGCGGGGAATCACCCCCGATTTGAGGACATAGCTCACCGCACGGTTTTTTGGTAAAAAATATTTTTTGGTTGGTGAAAGAATGTTGAAACATAGTGTTTCATAATCATTATAGTAGCTATGCACACCGTATATACAAAGTTTCTAAGCCGCGTACTTTTTGAGTTATTTCTGAGTAGCTATGTGGAAAATGCGTGGAGTCCCAGGTGGATGCTAGGCAGTTGCCTTGAATCACACATTTCCAGATTGTTTAGTACACAGCAATGCTGTGGTCTTGATTTTGACGTGATGAAGCGTTTCTGTCTCTTGCTTTGCTCGGCACTCAGGCCTTGATGGCATTTTGGGCAATTATGAGGCCATCAAGGTGAGAAGCCAAGGTAAGACACCAAATTCACTGCTAAGGTATAAAATAGATAATCATGTTAATAGGTTGTGTATACACTTTTGGATTTAGTTATTCTAAAAAAGCAACCAGGAATAAGTGTCTGAGTAATTTTCAAGATCATCTCATACCAGGATTTGCCTTCAAAGAAATTCTGTAACAGCTTCCAAAATGCCTAAAAAAGCATCAAAAGTTACATTTTATCAAAATAGCCAAAGCAACTCAGAGGAGCCTTCCAAAAGTCAACAATTGCTTCCACAAGCATAGATGCAGATCTCCTAATCAACTCACAGCTGAGTTCCTGGCTCACACACAATTCACCAAACAGTCACTAGGCTGACACCTCACTTGACAATCTGAGAGATGGGGACAATCTGTTAGCAAGCTGACAAAAAAGCTAAGTAAATTACTGCAAAGGAAATTAATTCTTTCACCTAGTCATTATACTCATCTGCATTCAGGCAGCTGCAGAGCAGAGGTGTTCATAAAAAGATCTTCAGAGTTGTTATTTGACCTCAAAACAAGCTCTAGATGTTCTTAGCTACTATTTGTAAGCTACTTCATCTTAAAAATCAAACATTGAAGACAAATTTGGAATCAACCTATCTCCATTAACATTACCAGACAATTCACAGTTGTTAGGAAAATCTTGGCAACTGATTAACAACACTCTGCAGACTGGGCATTTAGTGGCACACCCAGGACTTTGTAGAGAAGTGAAGGGCACCAGAAAAGGCTCTTATTAACAAACAGCTACACACACCAAAGCCAAATTAACAAGTTTCTTTAAAACAATTCTGTCTGAAAATTGGGAGGACAAGCATGGCACTAACCCCCCCCCCCCACCTTTAGTATCCCTCTGTCTGCATAGTTATTAGATAGCTACTAAAGATGAAATTCACTATGGTTGACATAACAGGAATTCCCAAATAACTAAAAAGGATCAAATAAAACACACCTGTAATCCTGCACAGCAGCAATGCAGCAAGCCACGGAGGGCAATTGCACCGATTGAGATTGACTCAGTGGATCAGCTTTGGCCAGCTCATGAACGCAGCTTGCAAGCAGATCTCCGCGGTCTCGCAACCTGCAACCATAAAAATTAATAATAATGGTCAGATTGTGCTGCATTCTCAACACATGTGTCAAAATGGAGGATCCTTTACAGCCAATAACCCAAGGTGGGTGACTCCCCTCCCACCACGCCACTTTTTTGGGTACCAAACATAAAAAATGTCAACTTCTGATTAGGGCACTTGGGAAAACCAGTCTTTGTTAGTATCTTTCAGCCATTTACTAAAAATTGATTTGCAAACAATCTTTTAAAAAAGTCACCAAAGTGAGGATGTGTTGATCAGGTGCCTTATGATTGTTTTGAAAAAAAAAATCAACTTCAGCAAACTTCATGTTATGGCAAGATTTTTCTACCATTTGTTGCCAAATTTTGTGGTGATGCCACAAATATATTGTTGTTTGCTATCTATGAATAATTTTTTAAATCAACTAATATACTTTTTGGGAAATGCATTTGTATGTACAGGTGCTGAGAGACACCCCTAGATGAAAAAGCAGTTTAAGGCAACTCCCCCAAGGAATTTGCTCAAAAGATTTGTTGCTTATTTATATTAAAACATACTTTTAAATAATTATCCATATCTCATCTTGGTATCTCACCTTGGTGGCCTGAAGACTGCTCAACAAGCCAGCACAGCCAGAGTGCAGAGCAAGACAGGAGGCACAAATGCCAGAGCACGCCAGAACTGCAAAAGCATGGTAAAACAATGGCACTGAAAGATCCCAAATATTGTGCTTCAGGCAATTTATCACACAGCTATCTTGTTAGTCACAACATACCAGATAAAACATACATATCTACATACACATGCATGCACACACATATATATACATATACATATATATATATAGCACATATATAGCTATATATATATATACATATATAGCTATATATATATATACATATATAGCTATATATATATACATATATAGCTATATATATATATACATATATAGCTATATATATATACATATATAGCTATATATATATATATATATACATATATATATACATATATATACATACATATACATATATATACATACATATACATATATATACATATATATATATATATATATAGCTACATATATATACATATATATATACATATATATACATATATATATACATATATATATATACATGCATTAAAAATATATATACACACAAAAATGTGCATATATACATTACTACACATAAATTAGGCCTCATCCGGCTAGTCAAAATTTACAAAATCATCATACAGCAGATCAGCAAGGGCTTGGCATGCTATAGCAAGTGATATCTGTCAACTGCACTATGTCAGCAGGCAAACCAATCCACACAGCAACACATCTCCCACTGAAGGATCTACTGTGGGCATCAGAAGAGCAAGGCAAAAGCAGCAACTTTAGCAGATGACCCCTAGTACAGACTCTTGGAGATAAAGAAAACATGCAGCAAATCCTCTGATATGCCATGCAAAATTTTCAAAAGTTTAATCAGGTCTGCCCTCAGAAGGCAACCCTTGACAGAAAACAAATCCAAGCTCCTCAATCAATTACCTTTGTCCACATTAGCAAACCCATCAATGTTTCAGGTCCATCTCCTCTGAATAGACTCAAGCAGTCTGCAAAACTAGATAAAATGATGCTATAGCAGTGTATATAATGTCATAACACCATAGCTAATATCATAATGACAGGATGTTTATGCAGCAGGGTGATGAAGTATGGTCCAAGAGGAAACTTCTTCTTGACCCATAGTGTGAACTTTTTTTTATATCTTCATATATGCTAACATTACCATAGCTAATAAGAAATTTGTTTTCACATGCCTTTAAATCAATGCTACAGCAATAAGTTTTTCAGAGATAGGAATAAAAATATTTGTTTACTGGTTCTATCATTTATAAAATTTTCAAAAATATTGTTTCATCTTGGTATTCATATATGAATCCTACTTTAGAATGAAAATAACTCCAAGGTTGAAAACAATTGTTTCAGGGTTTGAAGAAATAACTTTCAGTTAAGGAAGATGAAATATTGTTTCATCTTGGTATTTGTATATGAATCCTACTTTAGAATGAAAATAACTCCAAGGTTGAAAAAAATTGTTTCAGGGTTTGAAGAAATGACTTTCAGTTAAGGAAGATTGCAAAGTATTACAGGAAAAAAATATATATCTATGAAGAAATTCATATGACAGGCCACATGAGCATCCCCAGAGTCTAGACTGCAGTACAGGACATGCATCAAAAATGACCTGTCAGTGTCAGGTCTAACTTTATTCCACACTCTATTAAACTGATTTCTCTACTGATATAAACATGTTCTTCCACTTGATACTGCAACTCTACTCTCAATCATTAAATTTTCTTATCCACCATGAAAAAACATTAGGAGGTGCAGAGAGTCACTCCATTCAGTACAAGCTGGCAGGGCAGTTTAGGAGGATGGCCCAAGGCCACCTACATTGTTTTTCAACAAAACTTTGTAGGAGTTGATGACAATGTGGAATTTTCTGGTGCCACTTGGTATTGGTGCTAGGCTGGTTTCAAAAAACTTATAATCTTGGCAGATATAAAGGTGATAAATAAGCCACTTACCAATAACATTTTTGATAAATTCTGCAGCAAGCCTGGCTATTTTCATATCTTCATCAACTAATTATAGAGGCCCCTCAAAACTATCTTGAAAATGTCTGATGCTCCATTTGAAATCTGTGTACTAGACAGTATACAGCATAAATATAACATTTCTAGGATATGCACTTTTTGGGTAATTCCAAATTTTGAAGGTAAATGCAGTGAGACACCGAGATCGATGCAACTGCGTGCTTATGGGGGCAGGCTGCAGTTGGGCTAGGTTGACCGTTCACTAAAAACAATCCAGTTTGCAACTCACTTGGCCAATGCTGTAGTGTACCGAGAAGCTGCAGAGCATAGCAGGCCCAGATGATGTTCCACTAATGTGATGCGCTGTTGTAGAGTGGTGGAGCTCATCATGATTCGTATAGATGCTCGGGAATTACAACCATAAATAATGGTCCCACCAGAACACAACAGACACCGGCAGCGCGGCCTGGACTATCTTCTCCGTTGTCATGACAACAGTGTAAACAGCATTTGGAAAAGTTAATGACGTCGATCGAATTATTTGTTTGCCCGCAAATGGAAAGCTTGATGAACATTGCACACTATTTAGAAAGGAGCAAAGCTTATTCAAACAAAGACTTAACCTAAGCACGACAAATGACGTGTTTTACCTTATCATTGTATCATGTCAACCACACAAAAAAAATCGTCGATATATCCCAAACCTTTATACTTTATACATATACCTCTATACCTTTACAATAGATATTTTTACACAATTTGTGATTTTTGATTTGCTTAGTGACATTCATGGAAACAAATTAGTTTTAAGAAACGAAACTGTTGGTAACCGTGGTGGTTATGGTGGTGCATTTGCATACCATGGGGTAGTCAGGACATAGAGCGTCCATGAATCTTTCAAAATTGTGCCCTAAATAGCATGTTCGTCTGACCCGCGGACACAAACTACGTACTGTAAAACCACAACGTACGTTTGACACGCAGTTTAGAAATACACACATTTACCCTGCGGGTTAGAATCGCTCACCTTCAAGTTAGGTTGGGTATGGCAGGAAATGTTCTAACAATGCGCTCGTAACGGAGCTAGCAAATATATCCAGCTACATGCAACATAACGTACACGTCGGCGCGAAACCACCACCACGTAGTATCCATCAGCACCAGGGCAGGCACCAAAGTTCACGTTTTGATTTCGTACCATACACCATATTAGTTAGCGCTCACCCTCTCAGCTGGCATTGGTGACATTTTGAGGTTTGACATGCAAAAGCTTTGTAAGGGCATTTGAATTGCGTCATCTTAACAGATAGTGACAGCTTCTATATCCCACACTCGTACCCCGTGCAATTTTTGTTGATGTTGGTATGGGCAAGCGCCCATTGACATACCGAGTTGTTAATAGTAATGAGCTTTTGTGAGCGATAATAATTCAAGTAAACACGGTGCTTTAACTTCCAAGGCACAATCTGACTCAAAGTTATGCTATCCTTTTTTACAAATGAGGTTCAGTATTATGGGCAAGCACCAAAAAAAAACACAAGGACAAAGACAAGACGGAGGTAAGTAAAATCTTTGGTATTGATCTCAACTTAACTGAATGAAGATATTCAAGGTATTATAGAAGGGGAAAAGAAGGGAGATAGGAAAGCAGGCTAGAAAAATTTTGATAGCGTTGTTAAATTCCAGTTATCTTTGGGGGACCTCTTTTTTGGAATTTCTGAGATCCCGTCGAGAATTCGGTTTTCTTCTCGCCTGATGAGGTTCACGTACTATGGAGATAGTGTCCCCTTGTGTCTTTGGTTGCAGCAGGCTGAAAGGCTGCACATAAATTATTCTTGGCTAAAAAAAAGGGTTCCACATGGGAGATAATCACATATCGATCTGCCTGCCTCATACAGGCAGACAGATTGGGTGCTTGTAATTAAACAAATTGGAATCCAAGAAAGAAATATCATACCACTGAGGGTGTAGCTGCCAGGAATAAAAAATTAAAGTCTTAAGCTCCATAATGCATGAATCTTACTGGCCTTGATTATATGTTCATGTCTCAGAATATGCATTCTGGATGTATTATAGTTGCAAGAGATGTCAAAAATTAAAAAATGTTATGTACACTATATAGGCACTATTTGGCTATATATATCTATAAATAGGCATTGATCGAGGTAGGGTGCTACTCAGATCTAAAGATTGCTATCATGTTAGCATAATTGACAATCTTGTTATGGCATTTGGCAGAGGAATTCCCCATAGCTAGCTGCTATGCCTTTGAATACAGTTGAAATCTTGCATCCAGGTATTTACAATAGTGTCTTGCTGCAGAAATCTGCAACTGTATTTATTAGTCTGCTGAACACTGGGGATAGCACATATTAAACATTGTTATTCTCGCCTGTCTTCTGTGGGGCATAAACTCAGGAAAGCCTTTGTATCACGTTGCACTGGCCAAGGTAACTCACGGTACACACTATCTATACGTATATCCTGCAACAGAGGATATTTAGTCGGCTGGTGTCGTCCCGTGTATGTATGCAAGTATATAATAAACAACCTGCCACGAGAACTATGTCTACGAAGAGTCTAGAAAACCCCGCACAGCTTGTTGCCCGGAAGGCGTTGTTGCCAGATTTGTGTCAAGGTATTTCTCTGAATCATTTATTCCTTCTGATGCATGTTCCATGGCTTTTTGTGTGTGGGTTCACGTTTTGATTTCGTACCATACACCATATTAGTTAGCGCTCACCCTCTCAGATGGTATTGGTGACATCTTGAGTTTTGACATGCAAAAGCTTTGTAAGGGCATTTGAATTGCGTCATATTATCAGATAGTGACAGCTTCTATATCCCACACTCCTTCCCCGTGCAACTAATACACACTCTGTCATAAGTTAATTGTTGTTCTATCTAAAATAAAAAAGCATTAATTAACCACCGGGGCCAGCAATGGCTGGGCTAGGTGCAGGAATATTTTCTGAAACCAATAGGATTCAGCCAGATTTTTAATTGTTGCAGCGATAGAGTCGGGTTGTGTTTATCAATATAGACTCGGTTTAACCTTAGAGGAGGTCATTTGTAGAAAAAATCGGTGAGATTAATAACTTATACCACAAAGACATTACAAAACATACGAAACATGTAGCGAACAATGTTCAAAAATTTAAAGTCTACGAACACGTTCGGCCGTTTACAATTCCAGAATACAGCGTTGCGTACATCAACTGAACACAGCTTGTTTTGAACATTGTTAATTTAAATATTGTACAGTCATGGACACTAAATGGCACAAAAAAGCTCAGGCGAGGAGGTTTGGATTCTTCCGAGATGAAGCGCCCTCTTGTGAAAGCACCCACGCGGTTGTTCACAGAAACTTCTTCAGTTGTGGTGTTTATTTGTGGCGCCCAATTGTCTCGCTATTAGTCAAGTTGATTCTCACTTCACTGACGTGTCGCTCAAGGAAACATTGTCAATAGGTGTAAACGAAAACACAAAATAGAACACGCAGAATTATAAGTCACGGTACCAAAGCACATACTATTTTAGTTTATTGTGTGACTAGATTTGATTTGACTGAGTAAATAGTAGCCACTCGAGTGATGTAAATAAATTGATTCTTGCACTTCCTTTTCCATGGTGCAATACAATCAATGATGAAACCAATAAATAAATAAATGTAATTTGCATATGCATCCCACTTGGGGCACTAGGCGTCTGACTCCATGAATTTTATGAAAATATTTTTAGGTAGGGTGAAGTAAGCTTCCGCCTGGTAGCTATAAAGGTTTGGAATGAAGCAAAACTGTATCGTTGGCTTGGTATATTGGCTAAGATGAACTTAACTTGATATTGTTGGTATGTCTTGTACTCGGTCTGGGTTTGATTTGGTCCACGGGTCATGCCCGTGGTCTTGACTGAAGTGAACTGTAGGATGTCCTTAATCACTCTTCATTCTTCTAGCCTTGGTCCTCATGGACTTCTACTTTATTCCGGGTCAAAGAAAGGGCTGGAAGAAAGATGCACGCTGCAGCCGAGGCCACATTGTGGGCACTTCCACCTTATTCTGTTTGCCTCAATACCGACAAACAAAATGGCTGTATAAGAAACATATAACTAAAATTTACATCCTAAGGCCCTTGTATAAAAATTAATTGCGGTCCAAAACTATGGAGGTGAAATAGAATTCCTGCATAAAGAATGTTACATCATACGAACTGGATACCAATTGATTATCCTATTATAGCTGATCAAGGATAATGTATGAGTGATACAAATACATTGTAATAACTGAAAACGAGCCTACAAAGTCAAGTTGTGTCCAGGGATCTACTTGAAAGTTCCTACCTATGTAGATGCAATCATTATGACCATCCAGCACCCAGGTGGATATAGAAATATGGGTGGTCTAATCTGGTAACCAGGAATTTAGAATAACATACCAGAATCCATATTAGCTACCTCAAGAAATGAGAACCAGGTATTTCTTAGTGATCAACACTCCCATACACATTATAATATTTCATACCTGTTCCTCTGTGGGAGTCTTAGGAGTCCTAAGGTACATGTAAGCCCTTGTGTTGCTGACACTGATAGTTATGTTATCACTTAAGTTATATATTTATAGACGTTATTAACCTTGATGTCAGTTAATAAATGGCATGGAAGCGATCAACGTACATTCCTGAAATATGGTATAGGGTAAGTGAACACGTTTTTGCTTGAGACATCTAGCCTACCTACAAATTCCCTCTTCTGTAGCGTATAAGCACAATATAAAGAACACTTGTTATCGGTTGAGGCAGTTTTATAACAGTCTCGTGCTCCACCAACAAATAATAATGTTTTAATTAAATAAAACAACACTAAACGTCTTGAGAGACACATGAGCTTGCCTCGGATGTTCCAGGAATTGAACCTCTAGAAATGTAAACAGACGGATGGATGGTCTTGCCAACAGGGTCTGAAGAAAAATATCTGAATCTCGTTCAGTTGATGTTCAATGACGTTTTAGTGCCTTAGTGTCTGTGCATTTATTTGTGTATTACCTGAATAAATAGTATAGCACTGCCATTATGTGTAAGATCATCATATTTGTAATAGCTAATCAGAAATGTCGTAGCTACATACAAAGAGATGCAAACAATGAGATCAAAAGAGGCGATTGCTTAACAGCAATAGGTGCTTGTGATGCACGTGTAAAGTGTTTCGTGTTATTAGGATTATGTAGGGGTAATTTTGGACCTCTACACAATCAATCAACTCAAGAAGCTAAATTGTTAGTCACACATCAACAGCTATTGACACATTGCTGTATCAGCAGATAACTCATACACAGGCTTCAGGCTACATTGGTATTCCTTGCATCTAGTTCATATTTGTCTGCGTTCATATAAATTTTCCAGTCTCACGATTGACAAC
Source organism: Gammarus roeselii (assembly GCA_016164225.1). Taxonomy (NCBI): domain Eukaryota; kingdom Metazoa; phylum Arthropoda; class Malacostraca; order Amphipoda; family Gammaridae; genus Gammarus; species Gammarus roeselii. The sequence goes on along the minus strand of SDVV010015795.1, from coordinate 3,003 downwards.
TACCATGAAGTCGCCTGTGAATTCCATGTAAAGGACAGTTGTCCCTGCATTGTATTTATTGAAAAAGCATAGTTTGTTATCAAATCCTATTGAGAACGATTGTTTGGGAACATATAATGAGGCATTTTGCCTTAAAGGTCCCCTAGATTTTGCGCCATCGCAATTCTGTTTACAATTTATATCAGTTGAATAGGGGCCATTTAATAACGTGGCAGTCATTTAGAGGGCCAAAAATACTTTAATATAATTTTCGTAGGGCATTAATAATCATCATCTGAAAAAATCAGATGAATTACAAGTGTTTTGAATAAGGAGAATATATTCCCATTCTGCTAGTGTGAACGCGTTCTTGTACTAAGACTACTCAGCGCCAACTCTCCGAGCTGGTCTACTTCCATAGAAGAGATGACTATTGATACACAATAGTTTGGTTTCCTACCAATAAATAATTTTCTCTCATTCACGTTATCGTTTAATCACTTTAATCAGCGGTCGCATTCAGCTGTTGAACTTGAGCGCGGCTGCGTGGAAATTTTGCCTGGGTGCGACGGGTCATGGAACTGATGTTTCTCAAAATGTGTTTCAGTCATTTTTTAGTACAAATCGCTCTTTGAAAAAGTAATAACAGATTGTTTTACACCTACACTAACCTAGCAAAACAAAGTGGTGAAATTTTCCTACTCCAGTGGGCCTTTAAGCTATTTTGTTCACCTCGAACGTGTTCATGCTCACCCCGTTTTGTCTCATTTCCCTCGCAAAAAGGCGACACGATGCAGTGTCCTCCCCTACTGGTAAACGTGATAAACACAGTTCTATGATGTCATGCCTTTTTTTACTACATGAGATTTGAAGGTTCACCGGCGTCACCACCCTAAGACACAACTGCGGCATTTGTGTATAAATAGGATTAGAATGCGCATATTGGGCTAAGCCCACCCCTATTTACTGGCGGCCACACTCAGCTCAGTGGTTTCAATTCTCAAAGTTCATTGTTAATATAATACGACACGATGTACTGTTACACAATGTACGCTCCAACTTTTAACTTTAATACATGAAATATGAGTGTAATGATGCGCGTAGGCATCAATTCACTTCTATTCCATGTTTAAAGATAAAAGTTAGAGCGTACTTTGTGTAACAGAACATCGGGCTATAGGATAATAACTTGAGTACAGAATTATATAAATAATATTAAATTATTTTTTAATAATTTTTGGAATTGCAAATTAAAGAGACATAAACACTGGAAACCAATAGTGAACTTGATAATAATTACTTTGATAATAAGGAAACACAACGATCAACAAACCAAGGATTAAAAAACTATAATAAATTTAACATCGACAGGATCCCGTAGCCTCGTGCAGGCTACGCCAGAAATGACCAAACTGCCAGACGTGACAGAAAACTTGGTGACTATTCCAACATTTGAACCACCGCCACACAAAATAATAAGCTGATTACTAAGAAGCCTAATATGTTTGCACTATTGTACGGTCAGTATGCCCTACATCGAAACACTTTTTGCTGAAATTAAACTGAAGAACATATGTATGATCATAGCAACAGCTTACAAACCACCATCTGCTAACCCTAATCTACTCATCAACAAATTAGATTACAGTAGAAATAGTTATTTACTACTGATGAGATTGTAAGGGCTCGCGAAGTCAAGTTCAGCATTGCTCTTGCTCGCATCAACTATCGTACAATTCACTTCCTGTAAATAATGCGTTTTCTTTTAGAATTAAGGTATTATTTTTTAGACCATTGTATTAACTCCCATTGGAAAGGTTTTGTAGATGCAGTTTTCTCTCTAGCGGCGGGAATCCCTCTGCACGTCAACGTGCCATCAAGCAGTGCGGGACTCCATCTCAAAGTTCCCTTTGTATACTGTAAGGAATCATTCAGAAACAAGGATTTTTGGCGCCTGTCAATCAGCACCAGGAGCGACAACAAGGAGTGGACGTGAGCCAATCAGCATCTGGCAAGCGGCTTGAAATGCTAAGTTCAGGATTGAAGGAGAGTTTTTAAATTGAGAATGACATACAAATTATAGTAATTTTTTTGTCAATTACTAGCCTTAGGTAAAAATAGCTACATCTATACAGTTTAAAACATATGGAGACAAGTTCTGTATTAGAAATAGCGAATAATTGGCACAGCCACATCAGCAGTCTGCCCCGTCTAGCTGAAGCCAATCATGTGTCGGCACGGAAAGAGGTTCGGGCCAGATCTTCGACCAAGGCTCATTTAACATCAATCAGAGATAGCAACAAGTTGTATTCAAGGTAATTCTCCCACGTGCCAGTGCACCCTGCCACCCTGCACTCTTCGTTTTTGCTCGTTTATTAACTGAGGTAATTTTTTGCTCGATCAGTGTCGTTAATTGTTTGCTCAGCTGAGTTTAGCTTTTAGTCATTCTACATGTTCTACAACAACTGTTAGTAAAGTGTTCCTCATTCTCTTCTTTTCCGCCAGGCTCACTACGGCGACAAAGTCCTTGTCGCCTTTCCTGTCCTGAGCCAGAGTGACACGAACACCCAACTATTATGACAAGAGACTACCTTATTACGTGACATCCATTTTTCAATTTCATGTGTAGGATTGAATTCGGCAAGATTGTTCACCGTCCTCTGGAGTAGGTACTTCCAGGCGTTATATAATGCTCAGTAATTGTCGTACCCTTTCACCCCCTGTTACCTCTCTTACTATCGTCTGTAACGAAACGGTACGGTCATTCTTTGTTCTAAAAGATTCTATTAGAGTAAAATTTAATAATTAAATTCTCGTCATTACCCCTTCTGGTCAATAGCATAGAGCTCACACAGGTCAGAAGATACATAGAGCTTTATAAGATTGCTCTGATTTGACAAAAGCTCTGTAGCTCATTTTAATTACTTCAAGTTGACGCAGGTGTGGTGGTCGTCTGCCGCTGCATATGTGTCATCTCTCTCTCTCTCTCTCTCTCTCTCTCTCTCTCTCTCTCTCTCTCTCTAT
>SDVV010015794.1:0-14431 GCA_016164225.1 Gammarus roeselii | reverse complement strand
ACACGAAAATCAGCGTCAGCTGTTCCAATCCTTTGTTCCAATGGCCACTCTGTATCACGATAGTTTCGCGGGCCTGCCAAAAATGTTCAGAATACCGTATAACCTGGCTTTTCTGGATGATTAACATTTTTCGGCTTATCAACTTCTTGGATGGGAGGTTGTGAAATGTTGAAGCAAGAAATTTGAAAATATATCTACCAGGAGTTATTCTTTATTATTAATAAATTTCCCAACTGCAACTGAAATACTCAGCAAATCCACTTGCAAACGTTTTTTAAACACAACTTAAGTAGTTCTGGTTTTCAAAATATGTCACTGAAAATCTCTGTGGAACCCTCGGTTGATGCACTGATCGGCTATTCATAAGCAATAGTAATTATTTAATAAAGCTGTTCCAAAAAAATCAATCCCTTAATGCTATCGAGGCCGTATTTTTCAAAACAATGGTTTCCATTGTACTCATCGTTGCAATTCTAAGTCACTGACCTGCTTCATCAGAAGCCAGGAAGGAGGCTGTTCGCTGGCGGGACCTCGACACGCAAATTTGCCTCAATTATATGAAAAACTTGAACAAAGTTTGTCCCGCCCCCTCTCTCGCTCTATTGCAACCCTGATAATAGCAGAGCTGGTAGTCGGGGTCGGTATTAGGTTTACTTAAATTGGCCGTTAAAAGAACATAATATTGTCGTAACATTTTAATATCAAATTAAGAAGAGCTGTTAGAAAGGCAGGAAAGAACATGATATGGGAAATAGAAAGGAAGTAATTATATCTGCGAATAATATGCAGGCCAATAAATGGTTGCCGATGCCATTTATGGACTTGCATGAGCTTTGAGTAGCAAGAATACCTAAATTTAACCGAAATTATAAGTCGGTACTTCGTGACCAATACACAGTAAACATTCTGCATTCTGCCATGTGCTCGTTATTGTTTCTCGTTGATGTAAAAATGTAGTTCCCATTATTACAATAAAACCCCACTCGCCTAAGATGACACACTTGCCCTCTCGAGAGTGGCAGGCCCGGTAAGGTATTTGGTGTCATATCTGGCTTGTGTATTAGACACCCCTCGCCTGACACCATTCATGAGTTCAATTATGAAACCGCGCATGAAGTTGCTAAGTTTTTTGAATACCAACTCATGGCATGAACGCTGGTCAGCTCGAACACACTTGGCTGATCCCATGCAGTTGTTCTATCCATCGTCTGTGTAGAAGAATTCATTACTGAGTTCATAAGAACGTTTGCCAGCATTAATTTATATTGCATAGGTTGTTACTTAAGGTCACACAAGAAGCCATACTCTGTTAATCTGCGAACAAATGCCTGAAACGTGTGTGACAAAAGGGATATATATCAATCATAACCTTATTTACTATAAAATATGAGATGTATGAACAAAAGCAGTTCGTTTCACATTTGAAATCTTTCAAGATTTACTGTACCGTGTACATTTGGAAATGCTTGATAAAGCATTTCTTGCCTTTTTAATTTGACCTTTTGTACAATTGTTTTGAGAAAACTCTATTAATAATGCAGGTTCAGGGCAACAGGTATGTCACATCAAACGTATGATTGCAATACTTTAAATTGATCTATTTTGCGATGAACGGTATGACCTTTCTGAGAAACATTATCATGATTAATAACTCCATGCATCTTACACCACCTACGTATAAAGTTGTGTAATGGACCTGACGGATTTCGTAAACAAATAATCCAAAATATGTTCATCTAACGTGATTGTGTGATGTGCCATGTCGGTAAGCATTCAAAGCTTCCAAAGATAAATAAGGGTCGCTATTCCTAGCGCTAAATTCTTTTATAGCTAAAGTCAGATCAGCCCCTTTCATCTCCGCCAATTGCCTTATCAGCCATAAGTTGTTCCGACTACCTACCTACGGTACCATTTTTTAACAGCGAACATTCATAGCGTTCCTCTGTCACACCAGCCACTGTCATACCTGCCAGTGACATTCTGCCTAAACTCTGTTTCAGCCTACGTCAGAACCAGCCACGAGGCGTACCATTTTACTGGTTATTACTTTAATGAAACTTTTCCTACCCAACCTAACCTAACCTAGGGTCCGTGTTTCTAACCCGCGGGGCAAAGGTACGTTTTCTAACCCGCGGGGCAAACATACGTATTTTTCTAGGGTACGTAATGCCGTTTTTTATTTATTTTTTTATTGAAATTTCATTACAGTGATATCCAGTAGGTTGGTACGCCTGTTAAGGTGTAAAGGCAGTGGCAGATATGACAGTGGCAGATTTTGAAGTGGCAGAAAATGCGTGTGGGCTGAAACATCGTTTAGGTAGAAAACACGTGTGATGAAAGATTTTTAGCGGTTATGACAGTGTCCGGCCATGAAAGTGAGGTCAAGTGAAGTGACTATACTGCGCGTGTGCGGAAGTAATTTTAACGCGAACGCTGGGCTCCCATAAATAAAGTCACACAATACAGAAAAATGAACAACCCAGTTAATTAATCTAAGAAATTTAATTTTGGAGATGTCGAGATCTCGTTGAAAATTATAATTTTTACACACAGTCACAGAAAAGATCGGTCTTGAAAATTGACTGTGAGTTAAAAACTTGAAGCGGACGATATGAGACTTGGTATTGAGAAATATCATGTTTTCATTCAACATGCCGTGAGGACTAACAGACGATTTTCGTTATTTATGTTTCCTTTGCCTCATAAACAACTCAACAAGAGAAAGGCGGCAGCTACTTTTTGACATTTACAAGCCCATTCTCAAGCAATCGTCGACCAAGCTGAAATATTTCGGAGCAAGGAGAGCTTTGTTTCTATTTCTATTCAGCGGATATAAATACGAATATGTTTACAAAAGTTTTTCGATCAAGTCATCTGAACAACTGGATGTGTCTTTTGTGCATTTATAGATTTGCGCTCATGATTGTGATTGACAGTGACTATCCAGATAGGGTGTAACGAAGTCATTTTTTGCATGCAATCGTGTAACCCTTATTATATATGCTATAACACATTTCCTCTAACAAATGCCGTAAATGTGGCGCGCACGATGCAAGCCGTGCCTGATGCAGCAAGGCAATGCGGCTACAGTGCTTCAGTCATTTTATCTTTGTAGGGTGGATGAGTCGCCATGTGTTTGTCAAAGCAATCATTAAAGGTATCAACGTTAAGGATATTATCTTAAACTGATCTTCTGATGGTATTTGGATGAAAAATTTGTTCAACGTTTCAAATACTCAAATTTGAATCTGTATCATGGCACCCTTCCCAAAACTTTATTATTATTGAGTGAGCAGCACTGATTACTTATGTTGAAAAATATCGCTTTATATCCAAGATCTGTGTCTTAGATTAGTGTAGTATTCAATGTATGAATCGGCTGCTGCCAATCCATGGGTCTGTTATAAGCAAACGATTAAAACACGCATTCAATGATACATGACTTCACCCGTTTTCCGTATCATATCTCTGATCCCAGGACTCCTCCGAGTTCGCCTCTGTGCGCGGTCACTCATCCCCAACGGGGATTGTAACCATTCCGTTGCATTGCGCGGCACAGAAGGTGTTCTAATGTCAACATCTGCTCGACCTTGACAGCTCGTCTTCAATCTTCCCCACCTATAACTTAGAAGAGACACAACGCAACTGAAATATTTAATAATGCAATCGTTTTAAAATACACCTCCATTATATTTTCTATGTGACGGTCAACAAGTTGTTTACTCCGCGTGATATTATTTATCCTCTTCTGTTCATTTGGTTCCCCTCAACAATTATTCTTTCCCGCTCTGAAGTTTTGTAAGATGAACATCTTCGCTTCCGACAAAAATGAGTAATGTACCTTCAACGTTTAATTAAGAAATAAAACCGATATCTCTTTAGTTTGAAAAAAATCCACAACAAACATGGCGTATTTGGTGTTTGCTGTCAGGTCCAACAAGGATGTAGAAGCGGCGAAAAAATAACAGAAGCACCGCCACCTCTTGGTAGCACTTACAACATAATTTTTTTTTTGCTAGGGCCACATCTCAGATTCCTTCAATACCTGGAACGTTTGGTGGCCGTATAGATCCGATGGACTCTGAAACAGTCTCCGGCATTTGTTGTGGCTTGTGAGCATCTTATAGTTTTTTTCTCGCAGCTCTGCATAGTGGGCGAGGGTTGGAACATTGCGGCACTCGAGAGGTGAAATAAAGTACTGTCGGCAGCCAGCACTAACACTGTAATCCCCACCTCTGCACGGCTGGTAACGGCAGTTGCTGATGAGCAGACGTGTTGAGGGGGAAATTATATCGGGGTTCTGATAGAAGCTGCGGTACCTGAAACAGAAATCCTGAAACAGAAAAAAATGTTCATGTGAATATTACATTACACTATCTGGAAATTTCCTTTGTGCTGATTGCACTCAAAACTTGTGTTTAGTAGATTTCACTTTCTGAAAATGTATTGGAAGTGTTAATGTGTAATCAGAAATATAGTGTGTGAGTGAAAACTTTTCATGCCACGTTTGTGATCGTTCAACTTACACTGCACCTCGCACATTTGGAAAATTGAATTATGAAAGCTTTTTTGCACATCGTTTTCTACTTTTTTGCAATTGTTTTGGGAAAATTCAATTTTAAATTCATGCTCATTGCAAAAGGTGTTCCATTTCAGGCTTGTTTTTTTCCAGTTTTTTTTTTTTTTTAATTACTGTATGACATTTCTGACATAAATATAGTAATATTCGTCTTCAGGTAATGTTTAATAACTCTTCGCATCTTACACCTCTCATAAAGCTGCACCAATCGTACTGACTCACGCTGAATAGGATTTGCCGAGTTGAACATTTATTATATAGAAATGTATTGATGTATCATTATTAATTTGATTATATTTTAATTCAATTTAAGATCATGTTATTTAGGATCATGTGATTTAGAGACAACGCCATCAATTGATTTCCTGTATAGTTTTATTAAATGTATTGGCTGCACCCTGGAAGTAAGAAAATCGTCGGCGAGCAACTACTCATTTATTTACCAAAGTAAAAGTTTTGGTTAAACAGAATTTTCAAGCAAAATAGCATTTCACAGATTCAATTTAAACTCGGTCGAAATGTCTTTATCCATGAGCTCGATGTTAGTCAAACATTTAAACAAAAACTGCCGAGGTAATTCGGAAATCTAGTGATGATAAGCGAGGTAGAAAAACCTGACAGCGACTGTAACAATGAATACTCGTCAATATTACTGGAACAACATGTACACTGAAATAACGTGTTCCTAATATGTTACCAGTACATGAATTAAGACATTATTACGGACACAAATAAAAGGGGTTCCCACATATTGATGTTCAGTAGATGTGTTTCTTTTTACTAAATTAGGCAATGAATCATAAATGAAACAATTCAGACTGCCGACGAGGTTGTTAAAGTAACTCACTTCCTCGTCATCCCACTTATTTTCACTGTGCACATTTTCCCCACCCATACCACTCTCTTGCTAGGCAGAAGGGGGCACCGTTCACCGGCGTTTCTCAAGCAAGAGCCCATCTTACCTCACCATATTGACACTAATTGTGTTGCTCCCAAAGGTTACTGGTTAGACCAGTTTTTTTCATGTTTATGCACCACCCAACAACATGCAAGCTGCGTGTGGCTGGCATTCTATTGGGGGGCGGGAAAGGATGAGGGCAGCTGAGCGGGAAGATTCTAAAGCCTGTAAAGGATGTTAATTAGATCAGTATAGCGAGAGCTGGTATGTCGTTAGCGACATTTGATTATTTTTTGAGGTATAATTTTTTACTCATTATGATGGAAAATGCATATATACTTCGGTAATTTGCACACATGCCACACGTCATTCAAAGTATCATGACTCAACGAATAACATCATTACACGCCAGCATTTCTATCTTGCGCTCCCTCTCAAAGCACACAATACAATTTATTCCTTTACCCCTCCTTCTTCCCTCAACCCTCTACTGTATTTTGTTAATATTCAAGTATCATCGCCGCCTCTGCTGTCACCTTCCATTTGCAGCTTGCCCTTTACGGTTGGATTGCACTTGACGCGCGTGAACTGCTCACGGAAAATGACATTGGAACATGGGAAATGCATCGCATCCCTCAGTTCAAAATTTGTAATGATATATAAATTGTAGAAAAGATATCTCAATTACAACGAGAAGCGAAAAATAAGTTAATGAGTTTCACTGGCCACAGCCTCTTCCGCTCCCAATAGCTGCAAGCCACACGCAGCTGAAGCAGTGAGGGAATCCACATCAAATCTCTTCAGTATTCTTGGACTGGGTGGTGCATAAACCTGAAGTAAACCGGTCTCAACTACACCCTTGGAGAGCAATAGAGTTAGGGCCAATTTGGTAAGGGAGGAGGAGATCTTGCTTGAAAAAAAAAACATGAACGGTGTCCCCTTCGTTGGGATAGAGCAGTGGTTCGGAGGGAGGGGGGGGGACTACAGGGAAATTGGGAAGAGTAGGAAACACAGTTTTAATGCGTGAATTTAAATTGCAGTGACCTTCAGGAATAAAGTTTAAAGCTCAGACTTGAGCAAACTCATCTTTGACTTTCTAATTTTCCCCCTAGAATTTATTGCTTTATCTATTGATTAGTAGCACGCACATCTACTGAACGTTAGAGTGTCGTGGTTTATATGAATTATTGCATATGTGTTCGTCATACCGTCATATTACATGAACTGGTACTAGATTATGAGCTAGCCTCTGCAATGCTCAGTTGTTCCGATCAAACCAACGAGTATTTAATAATACAGTCGTCATCAAAAGTTTTTCTGCCTCATCTATCAAAAATTGGTTTTTGATTTAACGTACCAGTTTTTGGTTGAAATGCAGTCTAACAAAAATTGAGTACGTTCCTGCATGCAATTTCAGATTTCAGATTGTTTTGAGAAAAAAATGTTGTGGAATGGATAGTTTTTAACCAAGCATAAAACGTATTGAGTCAATTGCTGTTCCGTTTCAAATTTTCGTTATTCTAGATCCTACGTTGATGAAACCAAACCTTTTTCTAATGGGAATAAGTGGCATTTGTCATCATCATCACCGTGCAGCCGATGCAGTTTCTACCAACGATAAAGGAAATCCCTGTGCTGTCGTCACTTAATAATATCAAGGCCTGCAAGCTGTCGCTGATTTTCTAAAACTGATTTAAAATGTGATCAAGATTTTATTAGGATAAAAGTCATTTTTATGTTAAACATTTTAAACTTGCCATATCCTGGTCAGCGTGAGCTGGTACAATTTTCTATCATATCGTCGATGTTAAGCATTGACTAAATACTACGGCAAACGCGCAAGTGCAAGTATCATTACAATTGTTTTTTATTTAATACAGCCTCATTACACTCTGGCAGCATCTACTCACATAGGATAATATGCTAATCCAAGACACAGAATTATGGGATGTATAAAGTTTTTCCTCTATAAGTAATCAGTGTCGCTTGCTCATTAATCGCGAAGCACCGCCGCGGGTGCTGTGACAGAGATTAAAAACAGAGGAATAGAAAGAAAAGAAAACACAAATTCCACTTAAAACCATTTAGAACTTTAGTGGCGAAACAATACCAAGATACAAACAATTTGGTACCATATACACCAGACTAATAATGGGTAATATTAGCAGCGACGACACATTTGAAAACTGACTTGAGATATTTTGGGAGACTAATCTCCACCTTACCGCGATAAATGACGGAAGCACTGAGGCCGCATAGACTGGCAGCAGCAGGCAGCGCCAGCACGGCAGGGACCGCATCTAGGCTAGGCTAGTAGAACTTAAAACTGATGTATTATAAGAATGAAGGCTTCAACCCGTTCCTGGCTTCTTTTTTAGGCTTAACACAAGCTAGTACTTATTAGTTCGTTTGCATCGAACAAACATCACTTGTGATACTTATAGGAGAAAAAAATGAATCTTTGCTCGTATAAAGTTTTACAATTTCATTCAAATAATGACTCAGTTACACTCTTTTTGATAGTTGAGAGACTTGCTGCTGCTTGTCTGTCAGAGTTGTTTGACTTACCGTCTCTTCAGTGGCAAGCCAGTGCGGTATAATATACGTATCAGGCTTGGTCAACAAAGCATCCCTCGCCGGACATCATTGAAGCTTCATTCTTCAGTCCAATTATAATGAAAAAAATGTTGTTGCTTGCTTAGGATAATTGCCATCAAACGGGATGAATGCGATTCAGATTGAATAAATAAAACTGACCACTGAGATTATATTAATGTTCTTCCGCATTACTGTGTATTTCATAGTGTATCACTCAGGGACTCACGAGAAGCAGGACTCAGTTATTTTGCGTTCAGTTACCTAAATCATTTTCGGCCGACACCAACTAAACATAAAAAAACTAAATATGCTCATTGAATGACATTTTCAGATTAATATGTTGCTACGCATTCAATGCCACCAAACCTGCTCAAGGGCACACAATTGATAAATAACTTCAATAACCGAGTAAATTTCTCTGTGAAATTGAGTTTGGGAGATGTTAGAATGTCATTGGATACACAATTCTTGAACACAAATACACATAAGACAGCATGGAAAGATAGTCTATGATAGCTGTTTTGTGAATGGGAAACCTGTGTTAATTTAACATCTACCAACTATTTTTTCTTAGTAATGCTTAAATCCCTACCGTAGACGATATGAAGTCTTTTTTTTATGAAATTAGTTTTTTATCCAATAGTTGACTTACAAACCAGGCACAAGGAATGATTGAAACTTTTGGCGTTTATGTTTCCTTTAACTCAGAAAAAAAATGACAAATATAAGAGGAGAAACCCACGAAACGAAGTTATCGAATGGCAGTGTTGCTGATTTTTTATTTTATTTGCAACACAGCGGTATTTTGTTTGCAGCTCAAGCAATCGTCAAGCAAGGTCAAGTACTTCTGAGAAGATTAATTAAGGATCAATTTGTTAGCAGGCATTTATATATTTGCCTTCTGTAATCGTATTGGTAGTAACTGTCTAGAAAGGGTGTAACCTAGTCATGATTTGAATGCAATCGTGGCACTTGATATATGTATAATGCTTCATTTTCTCCAATAAATGTCGTTTGATGAAAATGAACTAATGAGTACTCGCTATTTATTGAATGTTATAAAGAATCTGGAATGGCATGAGGAGTTCCTTGAAGTAATACTTCAAATTTGCTCTATTACCAGCCCAGCCTCAAGGTAGTGTCCATCATTCAGGAGCTTCAAGCTGCTGTGAGGCATTGCGACTGGAGTGTCCGCGCAATTTTTTCTCAGTAAGGGGCGGAATAATCCCACAGTGATTGTCAAAACGGGTTTTTGAAACTATCGACTCTGATAATAATTGCTACATAACCTGGTAAATGGTTTTCAATTGCTCGAATCCTGATTCTATAGATGTGCCGGCAGAAGGGCACTAAGTTGATTTGGTGAATATCATATTTATTCATCTGATTTAATCTCCATCATAACAGCCGTCGTGGCGCACTTCATCAATAATGAGTAAGGAGCCCTCAGTAATTATACAGGGAAATTATGCCTCATGTCTTAAATTTGTATCTTAGATCCTAATTTTTTTTTATAGATAGAGCGACGAGGCTGTTCTTTCTTTGTGACTCTAAATGAGAATAACATAAAATCACATTTGATGTAGCTTGTGTTTGTGCGTTTCCGCATCATATCTCTGGAACAAAAACAACTTTGTCCTGCTTCCAAGCGCAGTTATTCATCTCCAGCAGCAACTTTAATCTGCCTCATTTTAATATGTATCATGTTTCTGAAATGCAAATGGTTCCAGAGAATATTCCAGTCATTGCGCCTGGAATTCTAAGCATCTCGTCTCCAGTACAGGGTCTCGCTGGGAGAATAGTCAGCCGCGTCTTAGCGTGCGGATATGGTGGGAGGTTAGAGGATTCAAAGGATTGTGCAGGCCTTCACAGATATGTAAGACACTATGGCTCAGCAGCTCGTGAATCCATTTTGTACCCGAGTATAAAAATAGATAAGAGACTATCCGACGAGCAACTGTTAGTATAATTCCGATAAGTATGATACATTTCTAATATTTTCCTGTCGATAAAATACAAATGCTTTTATTAGACAAGCATAGTGCCAGCATTCATTTTGTTTTATTGACCTTGTATCGGAAAATATCATCGTTTCAATATTAAAATTTCCAAACAAAAATGCATATTTTTTCGTGTTTGCTGCATGCCCATGAATATGAAAAACACAAAGATAAACTAGATGCGATGTAAGGCGGCAGCGACGAGCTACTAAAATTGTTAAGTGGAGGAACAAACTGGAAACATGAACAGTTTTGTTGTCAAGTCCACAATTCAGAGGCATTCAATGCCTAGAACTGTTGATGGTCGAGTAGGTAATTGCGATTCTAAAAGAGAATTTCAATTTTTAGTGGCTTGTGGACTACTAATATATGTTTTAGTCGCTACTCGTAGTGCGGCGCTCGAGAGGTGAAAAAAAAAAACAAGAGAAAGGCACCGGCACAGGGCGAGTGTCTGCATCAACGTTGTGTTGCCTCGTCCCTCTGTAAGACGGGCAACGGTAGTTGCCACTCACGGGACGTAAAAAGGGTGGACTGAAATCGATGCTCTGATGGCAGCAACTCTAACTGAAAAAGGAACCCGGCAACAGAAAACAATATTCTCCGGTGAATATTGCGTTTCGTCATATAAAAGCTGGTGGTTGGGGAGTGGAGACAATAAAATTATACAGTCGTACACAAAGTCACCGATTTAACTGTTTTCACAAGGGGCACAAACTTTCATCGGCATCTTAAAGCTGGTGAAATATCAGCATATTATACCCAACAGAGACCACAAATATTTCATAGAAATATTTTATCACAACTTTGTAGTCGTTAAGGGTAAGAATTACCCATGCTCGGCTGGAATTTTTGTTCATGAATAACAACCTATCTGCAATCATTTCTGGAAATTTTCTCTGAAAATACATGATAAAGACATCACGTGTACTACTTCAAACTTAACGTTGCAATCTTTTGAATGTATTCATTGTAGGATGAATTGCAATATTTGAGAAAACGTGTGATTTTCCATCTCGAGTTAATGCTTAGTGACTCCTCGCATCTTTGAATAATAGAATTGTTTTTTATTTGTCTGGACACATTGAACAAGGGAGATTGAGAATGTCCTACAACAGTGTCCGTCGGTTGGTGGGATGTAGAGATAAATTCACTGCCCAACCTTAGCTAAATGTTAATATTTGTTTTTTATGAATATAAAATTTTGTCTTCAGAAAAGCTCACGATGATGAAGACTTGCAACGTATCATATGTGAATTCAGATATTTCTGTAATTTTATCAACAGATCATTGTTCCTAAATAAATTTTGAATCCCAAAATCTTTAAATCCTGGAGGCACACAGCGCGGACAAACGTCATGCTTATGCACAATTTATCGGACACCGAAATTTAGCATCGACGCATACTTTGTTCTTTCAGGCAAATGCTCGTCTTAGTTCCATGTTGTCATGACAGAACCTAATTGAACATTTGTATGTATTTGTGAATGCAACAATATAAATGTTCAATTCGAACGCGCGACTCTTCCACGTGACATTTTTTCGGGTACTATTAACATACATTTGATCATGAATTCGGCTGCCTCATGGGGTAAATAATTTCTTAGATATTCGTAGAGTGTCTACCAGCTGCCAGTGTAGGTTCTTGTTTTTTTTTCATGGGATCGTGACTAAAGTATGGAGTGTTACGTAATGTAATGTGTTCATATACAAGGGCACGATATAAATTTATCTTTTCCACATCACACATCGCCCGACTTGCCCCACTTTGTATTGAAACCAAATGATTGTTTATTTTTATTTTTATACATTCACATATGCAAGCATATATAATCTCAGTTTGAATAGAAGACGCCTAGTAGGTCAATGTTTACAGGTACTGCTAGTATCGTTCCATTTCAACAAATACCTCGCCTAAGCCCCGACGGCTACAATGGACCGGAAGGATGCACGGCATTTCATTTTGACAAACATTTTGCTTGCGAGTAATATTGGTGAGCATCAAGTGCAGTCCGTCTATTGAAAGATGCAAATGGAGAGCGACAGTGTGGAAGAACAGGTGCTGTAAATGGAGAGCCCGTGTGGAAGAACAGGTGCTGTAAATGAAGAGCTCGTGTGGAAGAACAGGAGCTGCAAATGGAGAGCCCGTGTGGAAGAACAGGTGCTGTAAATGGAGAGCGACAGTGTGGAAGAACAGGTGCTGTAAATGGAGAGCCCGTGTGGAAGAACAGGTGCTGTAAATGAAGAGCTCGTGTGGAAAAACAGGAGCTGCAAATGGAGAGCCCGTGTGGAAGAACAGGTGCTGTAAATGGAGAGCGACAGTGTGGAAGAACAGGTGCTGCAAATGGAGAGCCCGTGTGGAAGAACAGGTGCTGTAAATGGAGAGCGACAGTGTGGAAGAACAGGAGCTGCAAATGGAGAGCCCGTGTGGAAGAACAGGTGCTGTAAACGGAGAGCGACAGTGTGGAAGAACAGGAGCTGCAAATGGAGAGCCCGTGTGGAAGAACAGGTGCTGTAAATGGAGAGCGACAGTGTGGAAGGACAGGAGCTGCAAATGGAGAGCTCGTGTGGAAGAACAGGTGCTGTAAAGTTAGAGCTCGTGTGGAAGAACAGGTGCTGTAAATGAAGAGCTCGTGTGGAAGAACAGGAGCTGCAAATGGAGAGCCCGTGTGGAAGAACAGGTGCTGTAAATGGAGAGCGACAGTGTGGAAGGACAGGAGCTGCAGATGGAGAGCTCAAGTGGCAGAACAGGTGCTGTAAATGGAGAGCGATAGTGTGGAAGAACAGGAGCTACAAATGGAGAGCGACAGTGGGAAAGACAGGAGCTGCAAATGTAGAACACAGCTGGAAAGGCAGGTGGATTGTATGGATAAAAAATAAAGTATCCTGGGGATTGCCAGAAAGAGGAAAGTTGTAGGATCAAAATGGTTAAAATGTAATATATGGATGCATTGAGTTTTGCAGGAGAACACAATCCAAAATATAAATATGTGTGTGGGTCTTAAATGTTCATGAAACATTGAAGCTTGAGCAACGAGACAATCCTAAAGTACGCAGCGCAATATGCGCATAAATTTAAACTTCTGGAATGAAAAATTATTATTTCCTTCAAAAAAACACCCCCTGCATTTACAGCGGTTATCTGATCAACACAGTTCCTTTTTTGCCACAATTTGTGAGATAATTACATGTGAATAAATATTCGATATGCCAGGCCAAGCGATTAGTGTCCCCGCAAATAGATAGTGACAATTCAATAGTCTATCCGCTAGACTATTTTTATTCCTTCATTTTGTGTTCCTAGCAATAGCCGGGTCACATATTTATTGTCAACTTCCCTTCTCAATTAGCGTCCCTGCAATCACAGTCCCTCTACAAGTGTCCCATTCTTTACCCCTTGACAGCGTTTTGTCTCCCCATCCGTTCATGCATTCAATTTAACAGCTCCGTCTAACAGTTCATTTCCCCGTCAGCGAGGGAGGGGGAATTAAATGTTGGCAAAGGGAATAGGCTTATCCGACCCCGTGATCATTTATACTGACTTAATGGTCCTGCGCAGGGTTTCAGATACACAGCAACGGACACTCAGCGTCGTTGATTGTGCGTCACAATTGCAGTCATGTGTTTCGCAGTTGACTTTGAGAGCATTGGTGTTGCCATGAGGTTGTTATTACCTGTCCCAAACGTGCTTTTCTGTTCATTGAAATGTCATCGTGCGCTGTTCCATTGCCATTGCTTAATAGTATTCCAGAGTTTCATCTGCAATTGAGGTTCTTGTATCTATTAGAACGATTGCCCTTGTAAATGCCGAAACGCCTCAGCTATGATGGGTTCTCGGCTCTATTTGCTCGCAGTAAGTGTCCAACTACCATTATTTGTAGGGCGATATTTAGACGCACTGTACCTACATTATCCTATTCACAGCGTTCCGGAAAGGCGCGGATCTTTATGCAACGATATTTTTCAAAGGTAAACTAGTGCTTTGTTTCTCATCCTCTTAATCCTGGGAGAACCCTCATTACAGTCGCTGTTCAAGTATATGCTGCTCAAAAAGTTTGCTGGCGCTGCTCGAATTTTGTTTGTTATTGAACAGTCGTGGAAGAAAATTGTATGATTATTATTGCTATATGCATTAACGTGGAGGAAATGGATTTCTTTGATTATTTAACTAGCTACGTTCCAATATGATATGAAAACTAAATTCAATATCAAACTAAATTCCACGTAGGAAAATAATTGTTTGATTCTGATTTATAGACTAAGCATAAAGGAATTTTCTTTCGCTGCATTTCCTACTCAGCTAATATGTAAGGATGCAATAATTTATATTTCTGTAATGGAAGTCATGTATATATAAAT
>SDVV010015793.1:0-14431 GCA_016164225.1 Gammarus roeselii | reverse complement strand
TGGCGGCCAACACTGGCAGAATAAAAACAACCGCATCTACACTGAAGAACCGTTTATGCACATTCATGCTCTCAGCAAACTGAGGAGCGTCGGACGTTCGAAAGGAACTGATGCTTGGGATAGAGTCACCAAGGCGAGATTTGCAAATACTGGTGAGCACAAAAACAGAATTGGATCTGATGGACTTAAGTACGGAAGTTACATTGGGTCCGATAATCTAGAGTACGGAAGCAGCAGCGAGCACGATAGACTTGATTTCGGGAGCCGCAGTGGGTCCGTCAGATTTGAGTACCAAAGCCGCAGTAGGCCCGGAAGAGTTGAAAACAGAAGCCGCAGTGGGCTCGAAGGACGTGAGTACGTAAGCAGCAGTGAGCCATATGAAAACACTGCGACCTACCATGTGAATCATCCGATCCTTTTCAAAGGGCTAGGACATTTCGGCATTTACCAATTGATTGCGCTTGGAGGGGCGTGGATGATATTTGCATACATTGTTTACAAATTCTTAGCTATTGCTGCTCCTAAAACCACTGGTCGCTGGTTAAGCGGATCAAGAGAGTTACAAAGTCCAGAAGAAAATTGGGTTGAGGCCAATAGCGTTAATTTAGTCCTCAAACAAATTGCGTCAGCGAAACAGAAATATGGTGATATGCAGCAGGACAGTAACTGACGCCTGCAGATGAGCATCAACAATTGTCTGCTGCAGTACAGCAACTGACGCCTGCTACAGTAGAGCGACAGACGCCTGCAGCAACTGACGCCTGCTACAGTAGAGCAACTGACGTCTGCAGCGATGCAGCAACTGACGTCTGCAGCAGTGCAGTAACTGACGCCTGCAGATGTGCATCAACAAATGTCTGCTGCAGTACAGCAACTGACGCCTGCTACAGTAGAGCGACAGACGCCTGCAGCAACTGACGCCTGCTACAGTAGAGCAACTGACGCCTGCAGCGATGCATCAACTGACGCCTGCAGCAGGGCAGCAACTGACGCCTGCAGCAGTGCAGCAACTGACGCCTGCAGCGGGACAGCAACTGGCACCTCGAGCAGGGAAGCAAAGATCGTCTTGAATGGCAATGATGAAGGAAATATTGAGGGCTGGTGGTGCATCCGAACTATACATGAGTCACAATTGTTTAATATAGGCTAAATGTACTAGAAATGAAGCGAATGAACCAGTAGTCACCCATCGCCAGCACGGGCCATGAAACTATATATTGATGGATGTAGAAAATTCGTTGACAGCTCAGAGCATACTATCTGAAACCAATACAATTTCACGCCATTCTAATGTTGATTGAAACAATTGTTTCGGTCTATGAGTTATTTTTAGCCGATGTCTCGTTTAAGGTCCAATTACTCTAATGTTCATGAGTTTGATATAACAATGAGCTGGATTGATTGGCCATGCGAAGGGAAATATTTGGACTTCTACATGAACGCTGGTCCCTAGAGATCATGGTATTGGAAAGTTATGAATACGTACTATCGAATCCTTTGAATGTTGTATTATGTGAGAAACAGGGACAGAAAGAGAAGCTGGGATCCACGACTCTGTGATTTCTTTCGTCTAAGACGGCAAAACAAATGAGGGTAGAAGAGGCCCACGCTTCTTCGAATTCGTCGAATTGGTAGGGTCGTTAAAGGAGTGGGTGTGGTTGTAGTACGGATGAAGCAAAGAGGAGAGAGGATGTGAGATGCTTGTGATGAATAAGTTGATTGTGCTGGTGCTGAGTTGGTTGAAATTGAATTGTAGGGGCGGATGCGAGTTCGGAGTGGAAAGTGGAACGAAGTTTGGGTACGAGAATGTGCAGTGCTGTTATTGAGTGATCAGTTGGCTAATAGCGTTACGAAGTGGAAGGATGTGGTTGAACGTTAAGTTAGGTATAGGAAGGTGGGCACTTTCGAATGCTTACAGACTAAGTAGCGAGAGAAGTGAGGAGAAGAGGGGACATTTTTGAATTAGTCTCAGTGAGTGTACTAAGATTTTTGGAAGTCAATACAATGTAGTGGTACTGGGAGACGTGATGTAAAAGCTAAAAATGTGGTGGTGGAGAATGTGATGAGGGTGTATACCGGTTTGGTTGTTGATGTTGTTGCTTACCCAAGCTCTTCCTGCGGCGGTGGGGCCACAGCCGTCGTTCAACCCGAAATCCGAGTATCCGCAAATTTGTGCATGTTTGAATGTTTCATCAGGGGCAGAGGCTTTTTTATTAGGCCAACACCCCACCGATGTTATATTATGGTAGAGCCTACCAGGTGCGATTGCTGGGCACGACGTCATGATGTGCTTGAACGCATTGGGTGAACTTGGCATCGCACACAGAGAGCGGAGGGGACGTTCACCACAATGTGCTGGTATGCTGGAGGGCGGTGTGGTGCCCGCACCTCAGCCGTTGACAGGTGAACCCTGTCACCTCAGGAAACCCCAACTGCTCCACGTTCACCTCTTGTAAGTGATTCTGTAACCGTGTTGGCTCTTTGGTTATCCAGTGCAAGAGCTTTGAAGTGTCGGCGTAACTGTTTGTGCGTAGATGTGCTGTAGGCAGGGCGGGGAATGAAAGTGTCACGATCGCCAAAGTGTGCTGTCGCGGAGTATAATGTAGGTTTTGGTTTGTTTGATGGTATCGTAATCTTGTTAAAGATTTGCGTCCCTTTCATAGAGAGAGTAACATGGTTTCTTCATACAAGTAGGAAAGGGTTGAGGTCCGTGTATAGCCCATTATGATGCGCAAGACCGTGTTCTGTATTCTTTGTTGGGAATTAATGTGTGCGTGTGCAAGGTCAGAAAATCAGGCGGTGATTGTGTAAGAAATGGAAAGGATGGACCCAATGAATTGTGTCTCTAATGTTGTAATTGATTCATAGGAGTGACCATAGTTGGTTGAGCTAAGTGACCGGGACACGTTCAGTCGTGGTTTGGCTTTCGTGCTGATGTTATATGTGAAAGGTTTGAACGTCAACTCGTGTCATTTGTTACTCCAAGGTTTATTGTAGTGTGACTGCGGGGTATGGGAGTGTTGTTGCACGGGACATGATGAGGATGCAGTGTTCATTGTTAATTGGTGCTAATAGTGTGAGGGGTGACCTGCTTGCGAACACATTCATTCTGTTCTACAGCAATCAGATTTCAGGAGAGTTCAGATACTGCTGGAGGTGTACAGCTGCGGTCTCGTGTTTGTAGTGTTGTGTGATTATTTTGAGGTCAGCCGCGCATGAGCTGATATTGCTTTAGCTGTAAATGATAGTGGAAAGAACGCGATAGGTTTCATACGATGCGGGAACTAATGTGGGGAAACGGCTTGTTCAAGAAGCGAGATGTCCACAAGTGCAGATGGGAACAGATGGCCCGAGGTTGTAGTGGTGAACAAAGCGTTGATGAATTTTTTGTTGATTTCGGTGAGAGTGTAGGTGGGGCTGTTAGATTTGCAGGTGTGGATAGAAGAGGGTGGAAGAGATGTCTGATTATCTTATGATGGGATGAATATAATGAGTGGAACAGGGGGGAAGGAAAATAATAGAGTGAGTGGATAAAGAAGTTGAAATGTGAGTGAATTGTATGGGGCTCGTACATCTGAAGAGTTCCAATAGGCGTTGAAAAATATCACATTGTTTGAGGGCAAAGCCTGGGAAATGCTGAGGAAGAATGGGAGACGTTCAGAGATGTGCGCTAAATGTGTGTTGTGAGTGACGTGTGAGCAGGTCTGGGAGAAAAGGTTGAGATTGGTGGAATGATGGGATTAAAAATGTCGGCGGCGTAGAAGAGAAGTGTTTGAGGAGTGGTTGCAGGCGAGATCGGTGGTAGCCTATGGAAAAGAGGGTAAGCATGTGCGGAGGTGAGCAAAGAGGGACGTTGATGCTAGGTGGGGAAGACAGTGGTGCGAGAATTTTGACATGAGTAATAAGATTTTCTGGAAAGAGAGCGCATGAGTACGGGAAGAAGGAGGTGAAAATGATGTAAACGGCCGGTTGCCGCTAAAGAGTGGTGGTGTACAGGATATGTGGGCAGATATTACGTGGTGTTGTTGAACGTTGAGGAATGTCAGAGAGGCCCACCGTGTTGCTGTGGGTGACGGTGCACGGATGCAGGTGTTGGGAGCAAGAATTGTTGCGGGTATTACTAAGATAGAGAAGTAGGAGGTCGTGGAGGTGGTGGAAGCAGGGGAAGCCCTTGGCTTGGAGAGTGTTGCGACTGAGTGATTGAAGAAGGGTTGTGTGACGGTGTATTGCTTGCAGTTTTTCGCTGTTTATAAGCAGAGAAGATAAAAATTAGGGCAGCAGCTTAAGAGGTATTAGCTTTTTGTGCGTGGTGAGTAACTTGAGAGGGAAATCGCTAATGAAAATGATTATAGAGAGAGTACGGATTGTGCGAGTGGCGTGGATGAACGTGGGTATCGGGGTGAATTCCGGTAATCAGATCAGAGTTATGCACTGAGACTAATCTGTGAGAAGTAAATTACGAAGGGAAAGGATATGTTCTGGGCCGTCATGGATCTGGAATCTCCTACGATAGGGTCAATATGGAGGCTTTGTGGATGGTTTGATTTTGTATGGAGTGAGCAGAAATTTTATGAGCGGTTCAGAGTTTCCATGTTGGCAACAAAACATGTGTCAGCATTGGAGGTGAGTTGGATACTTGTTGCCCACTAAAATTGGGGCTGAGACAATGTTGCGTTATGAATCTGTGGCAGTTGTATGAGGGAGTGATTTTCCTAACAGTGCTCAATGAGACTGTAACGTGAGGGGCGAGAGCGGAAGAGAGAAGAGGTCGAAAGTTTTCGAAATGAGGGATTTAAGTGGTATGAATGGCCGAAGTGATTCCGAGGAATAGGATTAATAATGATATTATTCGATTTGGAATGGGGATGATAAGAAAGTTGGAGGACAGAGAAGATGAATGTGTTTTGAATTAGTTCGACACATGGTGTGGATGGTTGATGGGAGATTGCTGAAAAAAAGTTATGAAAGCGGAGATGACTGGGCATTTACTAGAGGAAGGCCGAAGTTTGATTGGATGGATTGCGACAAGCAGGCTTTAGGAAAGAGAGGCAGCATTGAGAGGGAACGAGGGATCGTGCCACAGGATAGGAGTGAGTGGAGGAGGATCGTGAATGGATCAGTATTGACGTGGCCCTGATGCTCTCTCCCGCCCTGGGCGTCTCGTAGAGAGTCGGCAGATGGACGTGGGTGGAGGAGGGCCCGGCAAACATGACGCAGAAGTGGTAAATCAGTGAAAGCTGTCGAGCCCTGCTGCTGGCACTGATTTTAAACTTTATTCCTGACCCGAAGTGTGCGTTGCAGGGCTCTGGTCAGGTTAAATTTAGGTATGTGTGTGAGAGCATGATAGGACATTGAGCTGCGTTCTGACGTCGGTCACCTCCCTTCTGGGTAATTCGGTCTGGGGTCTGTATCTAAATTTGCATCTGTTATAACTAAGAACTCAACTGTAATCACTAATTTCTCATGTTTATTCAGATAAATTAGGTCCTTCTTTCTATACATGAAAAATTATTTATGTATTTCAATATCAACATCACACAAAATCAAGTTGATGTTTCATGTGCTTCCGTGTATTCGACGAAGGAGGACTAATTATTAGCTTAGGCATAATAAATAATTTAAACATTCCGAAAATCTGCTATCCCAAATTTTTATTTCATTACCGGTTGCAAAAATCACTGCGTGTGGTTTTGGCAGGAGGCAAATTAAGCCTCCCTGCTCTGTTGGATAGACATTGTTTACACAATGACGTGGATTTTCTAACCGGAATGACGAGTGTCACATATCGTTCAAAAGTGTTTCGAATTCTGATTCCAAAAAGTGGGTCTCTCTGTCTGTCCGTATGCTCATCAGTCCGTTCAGCTGTCTATGTCTGGTTTGTATTGATCCGTCATTTCTAGTGTTTGCTGTACAATGCTTGTTTTGTTATTCTGCTGTGTCCGAAAAGGGCGCTCCCTATCCCGCCCCATCACTGATCTTATTCTACTTGCTTTGTTTAGCGTTGCATGCAACTGACATGGGGCCGTGGGTAACTGTTGAGATCAGGGAGGATCCGGTTCAGTCAACGCTTGAACGTATCCAGCGATCTGCTTGCGATCACTCTTTGCAGGAGTCTGTTCCATACGTTGCAGATCCTGCAGAGTGGAGAAAGTCGAGAATTCAACCTTTTCAGTTTGAGTTTCAAATCGTGGTTTCTGGTAGGGTTGTCGTTCAGCATGGAGAAGTTGCTGTAAACTACGTTATTGCAACCTTTTAGGATTTTATATGTCTCAATGAGTGGTCCTCCAAGCCTGCATTTTTTTAGGTTGAAGAGTTAAAAATTGCTTAGTCTCCTCTGGTACTCTTGATGATTTTGGTTGCTCTAGCTTGAACCTTTTCTAGCCACTGTGTCTTGGGTGAGGGTGAATGACCAGAACCTGTCAGCATATTGCAGAATATGGTCTTTCTACTTGAACGGCTTCCAGATTTAACCGAGGATTTTGTTTATCTTTTTATCTACTTCGATACATGGCCTCGAATTCTCCCGTCTGTACTGATGTAGACTACATGGTCTTTACCTGGGTTGGTGATCGGGATCTTGGTACCCATTAATTAATAGTTGGCAGATCCATTCGTTCTACCGATTTGCATGACTGTGCTGGTATCAGTGTTGAACAGAATTTGTCATGCCTCCCCCAAACCTTCATGCTGCTTGTGTACTGCAGAGCAACACGGGGTTCAGTAACCTTCTAGGGGCCATTGTCTCTCCACACCATATTGCTATGAGGAAGGGGAAATAGTGACAAGCGGTCTTGAACTTGGCTGTCCCTGCCCTACCGAGAGTCAGTGCATTGGAGCAGAGCTCTCTTGTCACACTGTACTGGCTCTTGGTTCACCGTGTCTAGACGCGATACGACTTAGCCTCTCTCACAACAGGCAGGTGGCCAGTTCTCTGAGGAGGGCAGAAAAAGCCAAACCCATCTTAGCTTTACCTGAGTTGTTACACTAGTTATGTGGTTGGAGTTCGTGATAAGGACTGTGTTGATGACTGCACAGGCCAAGCCCTGTTACCCCACCGGGCTCAGTGAGGCTGCCCTCACTCCGTCTTGTAACACCTCAAATTTATTCCAATCGACTAATTACCTGATCTAGTTCTGACCAAGGCTGGTTGTACAGCGTAGTGGCCGGGAGCTGCGAAGAGTAAGCCCTGTTAGCCCGGCGTGCTTCGCACAAGGTGCTTCGAACTCCGTCTTCCATTTACCTAGTTATATGAACATTGTAAAGTTTGGCTATCTATGACTGTTTTTGCTTGATTCATCATTTTTGGTGTTTGCTAGAGCGACAAGTTCGAGTTGAGGACAAGGTTTTGATGGCTGGAAGTCGGAATCGGGAAGGATCCGTTCCTTTCTACGCTTCAACACTGATCCGCTCGCGATCACTCCTATCGGGAGTCGGTTCCAAACGTTGTCAATTATGTTGGTCTTGAAGTCTCCGCAGGATTGGACGATGATCCATTTTGGTTGAAGTTTCAACCCGTAATTTCTGGTAGGATTGTCGTTCAACATGAATAAGTTCCCGTGGTCTACGTTATTGAAATAATTTTGGATTTTCAAGGTCGTTTCAAAAAGCTGTCCTCTAAGCCAGCGTTTTTCTAGGGTGAAAAGTTTTAATTTACTTTGCCTTCTTTGGTATCTTATGTGTATGAGGGTAGTGATCATTTTGGCTGGCCTTGCTTGAACTCTTTCTACTCGTTGTATGTCTTGGACGAGAGTGGAAGACCAGCATATTTAAGTAGTGCTCTGACAAAGGAGTAGTGCAGAGTCGGAATGATATCCAGGTCTCCACTCATGATCTGTTTCTATGAAATGCCTGGAGAACTTGTGGTCTGTGTTGATTTAAAATCAAAGGTATTTTGCAGGTTTGTATCGCGATTGGGCTACCCAATAATGTGTTGTTTGCAGATCTGTTTGCTCTGCCGATGTGCACAACTGTGCACTTTTCGATATAAAATGGCATTTGACACACCTACAACTAGTCCCCGTTTCTGTTGAAAATCTTGTTGCATGACTCGACAGCTGAGTGGTTTACTGAGTTTGCTTCTAGTTTCGCGTCGTTAGTAAACTTACATATTTTTCCTACGTGGCATGTGTGATGAGGAACAGGAGTGGACAAAGGACTGATTGTTGGGGATCATGCTTTTGACGGGGACCTACGATATGCTTTTACCGTTGATCAGAACTACATTCCGTAGTTCTACCCACGACTCCAAGAGCTCCTTCTGTGATGATGGTCTCTAGTGAGGGATCTTATCAAATGCCTTCTTGAAGTCAAGGTACATAATATCGATAGCCCCTGCCGACCCCAGGAGATCATGTCTTCTGGTGGTTTACTATTTTGGTCTACAGTGATAGACTTCAATATTTTTCCAACAACTGAGGCTAGGATAATGGGTCTGTGGTTTCGCGGGATGTTTTTTTGCTTTTCTTGTTAATGGAGGCAACGTTGGCTACCTTCATGTTGTCGGAAACCGTCCCCTCTTCCAGTGACTGGTTGAAACAACCAGATGGGGGGCGATTTCATCCAAGACAGCCTTGACTACGGTCGAGAATAAACCGTTGAAGCCTGCAGATTTGTTCTCTCTGAGGGTTTTGACTAATGCTATTATTTCTGCGGTTGTGCATTGGATGTCCCCTAAAAAATGCATCTCCCGATACCTAATAGGAGGTTTCGGGGTTCCATCTTGACTATCTTCGGTGAACACACTAACAAAGTAGATGTTCGATCCTTCTGCAATTTTTGCATCCTAGGTAGTCGGGTTTCCTTGGTCCATGGTGAGCAGACCGATTGAAGCTCTTATGGGTTTCCTGCTAATAACGTGCTGAAGAAGTTTTTTAGGTTGCACTTGTGTTGCACATTGTGTTGTGCTACTCTAATCAGCTTTTTTACTACCCTGCCTGATTCCACGCCGGCATTATACAGTATTTCGAATGGATTGTCTTTGAGATACTGGACGGACTGAACGCTTGATTCTTAGCAGTTTTGATTTCTCTGTTGGGCCACTTGTGTTCTTTTTTCTGATTTGCTCGTACACCCTGGTTGGGATGCAGTTCACCTGGACGTCTGGAAATTCGGCTTGAAGAACGTTTATGAAGTCTCAACTGTTTCCAGCCCGGTAGGCTGGACGCTGCTGATGTCTCCTTTGAACTTACTGAAGATGGCAAGTCAGAAATTGAGCCCCGTCTACCGTTTGGGATTTGCTAGCTTTGCTGGTAACTGGATGAGGCACCTGACCCTAGTGTGATCGCAGGTGCCCAGGGTTTCTTATACAGTGATCTAAGTTACCACGTTCTCTAACGTGGAAAATTTCAAATCTAGGAAGATGTTCCTTCTGATGGGTTCCTCAACCAGTTTCAGGAAGTTTCCGTTTGCGAAGTCGACCAGTCTGTTTCCCTATACGTCTGCAGTTCTGTTTTCCCAGACATAAAACTTGCAGTTGAAATCTCTATGATCACGACTATCTGGTTTTGGATTAGCTGTAAGAGTAGCACGTATAGAGAATGGTCGGTTTCTTTATGATTTGATCCGTTGGCCGGTATACGAGGAGTTTGTGTATCGTTCTGGCAGTATCCTCGATAATTACACCAACAACCTCGTGTGGGTTGTCAATTGTGCGGCATGAGGATCTGAAGTGATTGCACACACTGCCTTTCCGTCTAATAGCGCGTTTTTTGCAGTACCTGCTCCCTTCTACTGTTGTTCGAACTCACCTTCGAATCGTTCCGTCTGGATCCAGGTTTCCGTGATGCCTATTATGTCAGACATTTCGATTGCAACTGGGCTCTAAAAAGTTTTTTTTATTAATTTTACACTACGTAGTAACATCCGGAGGCATGTATATCACGTCATATTGGCTCTTTAGATGCGCTTTCGTTTCCCTGACGTGATGGTGGTTGATTCCTGTCCTGCTTCTCGCTATCACTTCTCGCTATCACTCTCGCCGCCCGTCCCTGGTGCTGTTTGGATTGGCGTCATCGTCATAAGAGGAGGCCTTAGGACTGCTCTGTTCTATTGGTTGGGGTTTCCTCCGTAGAGATGATTGTCTCGGCATCAGAATATTTCCGGTGTGTCACCCTCCTCCCAGTGAGGACGGCCTAACGTCTATGTATATCTATGCTTCTGAGATTGTTTTGTTGGTGATTTCAAAGTTCCCTTGTTTGATTGGTTGCTCCAGATATCTGTACAACCTCGCGTTTGTCATGTCTGCAAACTTTGATGATTTTGTTACGTTTAGGTTTACACTGATATACGAAGAAAATCCGCGTTTTGACGAATCTGGTATCGATTAAATCGCAGTGCTCATACCCTTCTGTTAAGGTGGTGGCGTCGCTGAATGCCTCGCTGGTGATGTTGAGCCGAGAATAAATCTGTCGATAATGGCTGTTTGGCTCTTTTCTTTTTGTCTATCAGGGGTGCGGTGTTCGCCAAGGTGAGCTCGGTGGATTCGGTTCGACTATACAGTACAAAAAAATCGTTTCCTCTCACAAACACCATTAGCGAGCTACGTTTGTCACTTCTAACTGTTTCAACTGTTTCACCTGTCCAAAGTCATAGCTGATACGACTATGCTTGCGCGGGAGAGCTCGGCGCTTGCACTTGAGTGCGGGATCCGATTCAGGAGATTTAGCCTGGTGTAGTACGTTCCAATTCTCGCACGTTAGCTCATTTTGGTTTGGTTGTGGTGTAGTGTTTTGTGCGCTGAGGTCTTCGAGCGCTTTGTACCCGTTTCGGGCTATCAATTGCAGTGGGGATCCAGCTGCCTATTGGGCCCGGGCTCTTCTTGAAATGGT
Source organism: Gammarus roeselii (assembly GCA_016164225.1). Taxonomy (NCBI): domain Eukaryota; kingdom Metazoa; phylum Arthropoda; class Malacostraca; order Amphipoda; family Gammaridae; genus Gammarus; species Gammarus roeselii. The sequence goes on along the minus strand of SDVV010015793.1, from coordinate 3,605 downwards.
TCGGAAACCTTCGACGTTGCTCTCGTTTCTCGTCAAGTTGGCTCGATTTTTGGGGTTGATGGGTGTTTTGGTCTCCTTCACAGGAGTGCTGTTCCCCCAACAGGGTGGCCTTGCTGGAAAAACTTACATCCGTTTTTTTTCTTCTGTATTTCCTATAGTTTGCTGGGGATTTCCACGAGGTTGACTATGTAAAGGATTCCGATCAGTTTGGTCTAGTTAGGGAACCCCGCTTGTATGGTCTAGTTTGGGATCCCCTCCAGTTTGGTCGGGGTTCGTTTGGCTGCCAAAGAGAATGGTGTGCTCGATGTTTAGTTCTGTTGTGGTTCGATTGTATCCATGTTTTCATTCGTGATGTTTTCTCCTGCCGATTTATAGCGGTTAGTTATTTTTGTGCTGCAATTTTTTTGCGCCAGGTTGTATTGACTACTCTTTCATCCCATCAATGGAATAGTTGGTGAGAGGTTCAGCTGCTTGTAATTGTTTTGGTTCAGGTTTATGTTAGCTACCCGAGCACTGCTTGTGGTTGGTGCCCCAGTGCTACCCTCTCAGGATGCTTGCATAGTGTTGGGATTCGCGGAGGAAACAGTTTTCCCCTGTTACTGTTTCCTTCCGGGGAGGGGATCAGTCTGTGATTGGTTGCTCTTTCGACCGGCGTCTATGTTGTGATCCGTTTGTGTATGGTTGTTACTTCTGTCAGTACCTCTGTTCGGTTCTGGCAGGATCTTTGTTGCTTGCTCAGCTTGCGTCTGGGCAAGTTTGGGGATGAGTTAATGGTTTTGTTTTTCGAGATCCTCGATCAGGGTTTGGTGAGAATGTGAGCGTCTTGTTTGGGTTTTTCTGATATCCTTCATGCAGTTACCGCTGGAGGTTCCCCCTTTCTGGAAGTTCCCTCTTTCTTCCTAATCTCAATCTGCCTCTCATTTGGTGGCCTCTTTGCAATTAGTGTACTGTTACAGAGAGAGATACAAATGGCACTCGGGGATTAACAGAAGGAAGGCATATGGAGAGTGAGATGGAGGGTACTTTTGATAGATGGACGGCACTTGAAAGAGATGGACGGCACTTGAAAGAGAGAGAAGGATGCGCTTAAGTGAAAGACGTGGACGGCACTTGAAAGAGAGAGATGGATGCACTTGAGTGAAAGACATGAACGGCGCTTGATAATGAGAGAGAAATCTACGACACTTGAGATTGGGAGAGAGTAACGTACGCTTCTAGAGAGGGTTACTAGGAGTTACAAAAAATAAAAGATCTAAAGTGGCAATTCTGCTCATTTTGAAAATTTGTGTTGAAGGGAATCTTCCTGCTCATGAATCATTTACGCCTGCAGGGCCTCCTTCAAAAGGAAGTTGAATAATGTCTGAAAATGCTTCTGCAATTTGTTGAGAGGGCTACATTATGGTACACGTTATGGTAAGATCAATTCGGGACTGCAATAAATGCACCATCTGGCGGGGCGAGCTTCTTCTGCCGCTAGTAAAGAAAACAGTGTAATTTGAGAGGCCTGAAGGGTTACGCTCTTGTGGCACTTTCTCTCTTCAGGCGTCAGGTGACCTGCAATTTGAAGCTGGTATTTTGGAGGATAAAGACTGAGGCAAATGTGACTAGAATAATGCTTTATTCAATTAATGTACATCATTTCTTGATCAAACTATAGATATTTAGGAGAGAATACTAATAACTTCTACAAGAGTATAATGGAAACACAACCTGGGAATGTTCCTAAGAACTAGAGTTATTTATTTATTAATTTAGGTATGGTCATTAAAACTTGAGCATTGAGTGGACACAAAAGATCGCCTTCGGGTTATAAACAAAGAACATCTAATCTACGACGGTCGCTAAGAGCATTACTTTAATGGTGGAGGAGTGTAACTGATACTGTTCTATCTCTGCTTCGTTAAGTGAGTAGGATTCTAATTACACGCCAGTACAAATATGCAAGGGACCGTGTAAGCCAGATGGTCTCGATCCTGAGACCGCACACTTGGGAAGGAGGGGAGCGTGCCTGCCTTCTCTCCCCTACCCTTGTACTGCTAGACTTAGGTGGTGATTGCACATCTTCTCCTCACCTGAGCTTGGTTTGAGAAACGAACAACGTCTCCTTCAAAAGCAACTCCTCCGAATGCACCTATTGATGATGTGGGCGTAAGTGTCAGTGCGTCGCTTGGATGTTTTTTCCACGATTATATTTAATCCTGGATATAACGTTTTGTTAAATGAATTCCTTAAAGCCATGCATCGTTTACACTTCAATTTAACGGAATGTCCCAGGAGTTCCTGAACAGTCTACCGACTTTGAAGAAAGTTTAAATCAGCGTTCGGCCTTCACTCATTCATCATTCTGTAGCGATTCGTTCACAGCCACCGAATAAATCCAACCCTGTTTATGTTCTTTTGACTTTGTTCAACGTTTTTTGTAAACAGAAGCCATAAGTGAAGCGCCTCAGCTGCGGTTATTCCCTCGCCTGTGTTCTCCATCGGTGCTTTATTACCGTCGTTCCCAAAACAACCTCGTAGGGGACTGGGATTTAAACATGGAATCACTGCCGCTGCTTTGTGCGTCTGGCAGTTGTTCTTATTCGATGGGATGCCTCGCGAAGTCGGTAAGTTTATTTTTTATTTATCTGAAATAATCCAAATATTCTAAATAATTTACGAAGCAACATAATGTTTCTGCTGTATCTTAACCAATGCAAATATCCGTTTCTAAAAATGTTAGCAATATTACAAAATTTGTGACGTAAAATAAATAATTAAACGTTGCGCAGCTGTGAACCCAGCGTGAAAAATCAAACAGGGATAAATTGGATGCCATCGTGCATTATCATGTACTGCCCCACCCTCAGCTTCCATGACAGGCACGAACTGTACGTACTGCTGTAAAGCATTGCTCAATATAAATACAAATCTTGAAGTTTAATATTTGACACGCTGTGGTGTAAAAGGAAAATGTACAGGCATTATCTACATTTAGTCGTGATAAAAATGCATGTATGTACAGTTTTATGTCTACATTGTTCATAATAAGCTATTAAATGTTTCAAAAATCAAACAAGCCGTTTTGGGGCATTTGTATATTCTATTATTTTAGCACAAATTACGTTTTTAAGGTATGTATACATAATGCAGGGTTGCTGCTCCATCACTGGGCTAGGCAAGGAGTACCGTAGGGACAACTCCATCACTGGGCTAGGCATGGAGTACCGTAGGGACAACGCCATCACTGGGCTAGACACTGAGTACCGTAGGGACAACTCCATCACTGGGCTAGGCATGGAGTACCGTAGGGACAACTCCATCACTGGGCTAGGCACTGAGTACCGTAGGGACAACTCCATCACTAGGCTAGGCATGGAGTACCGTAGGGACAACTCCATCACTGGGCTAGGCACTGAGTACCGTAGGGACAACTCCATCACTGGGCTAAGCACTGAGTACCGTAGGGACAACTCCATCACTGGGCTAGGCACTGAGTACCGTAGGGACAACTCCATCACTGGGCTTGGCACTGAGTACCGTAGGGACAACTCCATCACTGGGCTAGGCACTGAGTACCGTAGGGACAACTCCATCACTGGGCTAGGCACTGAGTACCGTAGGGA
>SDVV010015792.1:0-14431 GCA_016164225.1 Gammarus roeselii | reverse complement strand
CCGACGGCTTGGGTCTACAGTCGGAGCATTCTGGATGCCGGGCTAAATCAATTTGGACTACCATTCAGAATATTTCCATCTTACAGATGCAGACACTAGGCCGCATCTCCCAGAAAGGGGGTGGCCGACGGCAAGGCGCACCTCACACCTTCATACGCTCACACTCACATAACTTAGTCCTTTTGAGCTAAAGGGTCCGGCCAGTACCCCCTCAACATACACTCTGGGTCACGAGTGCAGTCCGAGGATCCGTCGTCAGCAGCAGGGCCCCGACAGTTTTCACTGGTTTACTCCCGCCGCGTCATAATGGCCGGGCCCCCCCCACCCACGACTATCCCGACAGCGGGAAGCCAAGGGCGGGAAAGCACATCAGAGCAGCGTCAAAATCAACCATTACCCACTCACGCCTGCTCATTGCACGCTCTCTCGCCACCTCCACATTCATGTCTCTCCATTCCAACGCCTGCTTCACACCGTCCATCCACTCAAACTTCGGTTTACCTCTAGGCCTGCGACCACTCGCCTCAACATTCATCACCCTTTTCACCAATCTCCCTTCATCCATCCTCTCCATGTGCCCGAACAATCTCAGCACACGGGAATCCACTCTGTCCTCCAACTTCTTCACCATCCCTGTTCTGATTCGAACCACGGCGTTGGTGATTCGGTCTCTCAGCGTTACTCCAGCCATGCTCCTCAGACATTTCATCTCGAAAACATTCAACCTTCTGCTCTCACCCCCAAAGCCTCAGCTCCGTAGAGCACAGTTGGGGCAACAACACCCTCATACAGCCCTCTCTTAGCTTCCATCCCCTATGTCCTACAGATCATTACACTCTTTAGTGCACCCAAAACTTTGCATCGCGCCTTCACTTCAGTTTCCACTAGTTCAGTTATCTCCACATGGGAGCCCAGATACTTAATCACTGAACTTCCGTCTTGAATTATATAAAATCCACCAACATTAGCGGCATAACAGTCACGGTGAATTAGCGTTGGTCAACTTCTGGACTGTAGCATTCAGTAAGCTCCCATAAATTAAATTTGGCATGACCTAAAGCATTCCGGTTACCATTGATCAATGAGTTCGTCCGACAAATCACTGGCCAATTATCAACCGATTGTCTGTTACTTACGTACGTTAGGACATATACACGAAAGGGAACCAGTAGCGAACGAAACATCGGGACATACACTTTTTAGTTACAGGCAACCAGTGGCTAAAGAAATATCAAGACTTAGCTTCAGACTGTTTTTAGTCACAGGCAACCGATGACTAATGAAGCAATACAGCCGCCCATGGCCTACAAAAGTCAGGAGGGACCAACTCCATCAAAGTGTCTTGCTGCGATGGCAGTGTCTGGGGCCCCGGTCCCAGCGATCGTTCCCCAATCCACCCTGTTTCGTATTCTTGCCTGTGGAGAAGGCGCTGTGTGCGTCGTCACTGCGATGTTGAAGTGGAAGTAGCCAGTGCGCTGCCCGGGCTTCAGGTCCACCGACACTTTCAAGACACCAGAGCCACAACATCTTTTTTTCAGGGAGAAGTGAACAATCCCAATTATTGCTCTCCCACAAAACATTGGGATAACTTCGGCTATTAACTCTAGTCCATGTTCCATATGAGGTCATCTCTGCTTGTGCCTGGCCAGTGCCTGTGACTGAGGTACATGAACACGCTACAAGTAACAATGCTCTGGTGTAGTAAAAATAACACCACACGGGCGGCCTCAGCGCACTGCCATACAACCCCACAAGGTTATTTCAGGTCAGCAATAACACTCCATCGCGGATTTGAGACGGTCACCCCTTCCTCTCTTCTTCCCCTTGTTTCAACACGCACGTGTTGGTGGGAATCGAGGAATTCTGGCGATGAGCTGGCGCGGTTTCCACCACCGCAGGTAGAAACCAGGACTAAACAACAACAACTACGAGACTGCTTCAACTAGTTTTAAGTCCCAAGCAACCAACGACTAATAAAGCATTGAGACCTAATTTCCAACAGTTATTAAAAACAAATAACTTATAAGTTGTTCAATACTTATAGATAATATAAGTAGACGCGACACACCGCGATACTATAACAATTCATAGAATTTCAAAAAAAGGTTACCTTTCAAAAGAAGCACCAGCAGGGTGTTTTTCAAGTTTAAAAAAATTAAATTCCCTATAAAATCCACATATCATTTTCAAATTTTGAATCAATGGAATAGCTTAAAAAGAATTTTAAAAAATACATAAGTTACGTTTCTGCCTCGAAATGGGACATATCTTTAGGAGCGCAGATCCGCACCATGCAGATATAGTTTGCAACTGCACGTCGAAATTTTTCCTTTGTTAGATAAGTGAGATATCCACAAGTACACTTGGGTAAGGATGGCCCATGGCGCAGTGGTGGAGAGAGCGTTGATGGATTTTGTGTTGATACCGAGAGTGGTGGAGAGGCTACGGGATGCGCGGGTGTTGAAAAGGGAGGTTGGAGAAGTGTCTGACTATCAGCTGGTGGAAGGAAGAGACGCAGTGAAGGTTAGTGAACTGGATGTGGACTAGAAGTAGTAGTCGTTTCTTCTGTTTTCCACCGGAGCTCCAACGTGCAGTGACTGAGTACTCCCCCTTAGGCCACGATGATCCGTTGATTCTGCACAGCTTCGTGCACGAAGCCAAGTTAAAATTCACAATTAATACGCAGGGAGGACTGCGAGTTTAGGACCAGAGATGATTCAAGCCTCGTTAGTTTCACATGACTCCATTTAGTCCGGTGTGTGTACCGGAAGCGAAAACACACCTGGCTCCCCTATCAGAAAACCTGGCGTCCCACTCTCCCACGGATGGTTTAACTGCTAGCATCTCAAGTCCACTCTGTTGCCAAGAGTCGTTCCATCGTGATGTTATACGTGAGTTGATGACTGGGAACCAGTCTCGGTAATGCATGGAGATGAATTGTTCTTGCTGGGTAGACACCCGTTTAGCGAGAAAATCAGCGCGCTCGTTTCCTCTTATTTCCACGTGTCCAGGAATCCAGCAGAATTCGACCGCTTGGCCGGTCTCGGACATCGTGAATAGGTCATGTTGCATTTTTCATAGAGCAGGATGATTAAGGAGCTGAGTTTTCAGCTGGGTGAGAACACTCAAACTGTCTGAAAATATAACATATTTGGGGAGGAGGTCACTTTTAGTAATGGAGATGGCCAATTCGAGTGCGTGCAGCTCTGCAGAAAATACAGAGACCTCTTGGGGTAGGGTGGCCGAACGCGAGGTTCCTTCGCCTACGGCGGCAGCTCCTACTCCTTCCTATGTTTAAGAGCCGTCAGTGTATATATGACGGTGCTCAGAGAACTGTTCATCAAGTAGTCGCGAGAATTCTCGGCGGTACATGTTGGTTGGGGTTGTTGCTTCGGGTTACGTTTGCAAATCTAGGTTGACCAGTGGTGGGCTGATGATCCACGTTGGTGTGTTGATTTGGAGAATTCGATAGGAGAATGAAGGCTTGATTGCTATGCGACTCATGTTCAGAGAGGTCAGTAAGTTGTCCACACAAAGAGAAAAGGGTGGGCATATGTTCTTCTTAGCCGCAAAGAGGCGTTTATCGAGAATATTGGCGACGTTACTGAGTGCTGGGCTATTGATGTAGGTCATTGTCTTGAAATAGTACTGTAGTGAGAGTTTGTCTCTCCGGAGCAGAAGTGTAAGCTCGTTAGCAAGCACGTTCAGAGATTGGATGGGTGTGGAACGGAACGCACCGGTGGTGATACGCAGGGCGTTATTTACGATGATGGAGAAAGGTTCAAGGGTGGTTTTGGCAGCTGAACCGTAAATAATTGCTCCATAGTCAATGGGCGAACGTATTATTGTTCTGAATAACGTCATGAATGTGTCCATATTGGCTCCGAATTTCAAGGATGTTACAGAGAGGATAAGTCCGGTTGCCTTTTTGCAGCTAGTCTCCAGGGCTGTAATATAAGGTTCATGTGAGTTTAGGGTCCCACACAAGACCGAGGAATTTTATTGATTCCTCATATACTAGCGGAGTGTTGTTCAGCGTTAGGGCTGGTGTTAAGTGTAGGCCGGGCACAAGAGTAAAGTGCACGCTTTTCGTTTTGGAGAGCGAGAATCGAAATCCGTTCAAGGAGGCCCAGTTACCAAAGAGGTTTAGACATTTCTGGAGTTCCTGTCGAATTGTTAAGAGGCTAAGGTGCCTGTAGCTTATTTGTAAGTCGTCCACATATAGTGATGAAAGCAAGCTTCCGTCACGCGGAAGAATGTCTGCTATCTGGTCGATTTTAAGTATAAAAAGAGTGACGCTGAGGACGTTTCGTTGGGAGACGCCCATTTCTTGCGGAAAGAATGGTGACAGGGTGTCGCCGCCCTTTACCCTGAAGGTGCGATTTTGCAAGAATCGGTGGATGTAACGTGTAAGTGGCCTCTCAGCCCTTCGCGGTGGAGATCCTTCATGATGCCATATTTCCAGGTGGTATCGTATGCTTTTTCCACGTCAAAAAATATGGAAACCACGTGTTCCCTTCGGACAAATGCCTGTCAAATGTCACGTTCGGTGCCAGAAGGACATTGACTCCAGTGCACTAGAAAGCCTCGACCCCGGAGCTAATCTAATCTGTCTAATGTCAGATTCCAGTCTAACACAGCATCCTGTGAGCGGCCGCCATACAGGATGCTGTTCAGGCCTGATTTGATTTGGGCCTCATTTCCACCAGAGCCTCAACGTGAGTCATAATAGGCTCCCCCGTAGGGCGCGACCGTCGTTGATTCAGGTAAGTTCGCACGGCCGCGCATGCGAAAATATTGGTCATGTAAAGATGAAGTCGGTACATATTTCAATTGTGGCATATTCGCGTACTAGCGCGTACGAGAGAGTAAAGAGTCAACGCGTATCTTCGTAAAATGTGTTATTTCTGTGTGTAACGGGGTGGAAAGACCACCTCACTTGCACAGGTGTTCGAGGTTTAGACTGCTTCGTATAGTCCGGTGTGTTTTCCGAAAGCGATAAGCTTTTAACGGTAGGTTGGGTACGTGAATAGGCTTCGTAGGTTGCACGGAGATTTAGGAACGCTCGCCGGGCTGCCGCGAGTGCGTTGCAATCCATCAGGAAGTGTTTCACGCTGATAGTCACTTGATGGCAACAGGACAAGGTGGCGCGTTTGGTCCTATGTCGACATCCATCAGGTGGTTGTGAGTTATCCACGTGTGTGCCGTGCACAAGCGGTTGGTGAACACTTTGTCTTTTCTGTTGGTGAACTTCGTTTCCCATTCTCCGACTGAGGGCTTGACTGAAAGCATTTTAAGCTTTGGGGACAGGGTGTCGCCGACCTTAACCCTGCAGGTGCGATTTTGCAGGAATTGGTGGATATAACGTGGTAAGTGACCTCTTAGCTCTTTGCGGTGGAGTTCCTTCATGATGCCATATTTCCAGGTAGTATCGTATGCTTTTTCCACGTCGAAAAAAATGGAAACTACGTGTTCTCCTCGGACAAATGCCTGTCTAATGCTAGATTACGTCGTAGAATGGCGCTTGCGGTCGCCACACTCGATGCTGTTTCGGCCGGCATGCATATCAGGGTAGTCGACAAGGCGCGTATTAAAGAGTAAAACGATATAGTTGCCCTTCGGGATGGAGGAGTCTATCGGTAGGCAAGATGTAGCATGATCAATTCACAACAGATCAGAATTAAGCCAAGAGGTTGGTTTTTTGAAGGTAACCGAAAATCGGTTCCGCACTGAGTTGCCTCCGAGGGAACTCAGTACGCAATAGGCAGTGTATTAGAAAAGTGCTGGATCCGGCTACTGAGGAAGTGGGTGCGCCGACATTTCGTCCAGGTCGGCCATTCTGCTAAGACATGAGCTATTATGAGAGGGACTTAACAGTCCATGCAGTATGGTTGTGGCGACCCCTCCTTCAGGTGTCTGTGGGCTGCACAGCCCACAGCATTGACGTCTTTTGATCCATTAGTGAAGAGATGCAAGCTAACAGCTTAATGAGCCCCCGGTTGAACAATAAAAATAGCTCAAAGATATTGGGGTGAAACATCTGCTATTCAGCCAGTAAAATGGTAAGGGCAAATCATTTTTTCTTGTATACGCCAGATTGGGACTGCATCTCGCGGGATAAGGTCCACCATGATGCGTGGCAGGCAAGAGAAGCTCAATGCGCTGCGAGACGCTTGAGGAGGGAACAGTCACGTAGGAAAAGTGGTTCCCGTAAACAACAAGAACGAGGCTGTCTGTGTATGGAAGCACATAGTTTCTCAAGTATTAGGGCGCGCAAGATCGCAAGACAGAAAAAATATTTCGACGTGTCCTCCACGTCCATCAGCTATGCCCCTCCTCCAGAGGGGATGTTTAGCGTTAAGATGACCTACAAGAAAATGAGGGCAAGTAAGTTGACTAACGAGGTTAATAAGTATTGCGCATGATAGAAGTTCATTGGGAGAAATATATAGGTTTCAAATAGTAACGGGCGTTCAAGGCCAACTTTGAGGGCCTGAGCTTGTCGAATTGTTTGAAGAGGGATTGGAGTACATGTGATTGCTTGATTTACTATTGTGGCTAGGCCTTTGCCTGGTCGAGCATCGGCAGTGCGGGAGATGAAGTGATCTGTTTACCCACTGGGAAAAAATGGTTAGTTCGGTCGCAGGAGAGCTTCCTGAAGACAAACTACCATTAAATTTTAGGTTTGGGCTTATTTCAGTAGTTCAGCATAGTTAGCACGATAATGTTTCGTTGATGAACGAGTGTATCAGACATGGGGAGTTAAGGTTAGAGAAAATTATGGTCTCCCCTTGAATTGACGAAGTCCTATTTTATTTCGTTTTCGTACACTCGTTCACGGCCCGTCGGCCGTGCTCGACGAATACCTATTGCTGGAGCATCTTCTGTGGTTTAGAGTCAACGAAGGGTCAGTTCCGTTTGAATCAGCATCGTCTTGTCTTGTTGATAGGTGCAGTAGTTGCCATATCGTTATATAGAAATATTTAACAGTAGTTCTAAGATGAATATAGCGTCTCTTTGACGTCTTCCAAACGATGGGTCAAATTGAAGATCATGCGACTCGGTCTGGGGATCGATTCAAAACGATGTTGGCGCTCACCAGGTCTACAGGCATCAATGCTATCGTGCAGACCAACACGCCGCAAGAGCTCTAAAGCATGCGGTGGTCATGGAAAGTTAACCAATTCCCCAAACGAGTATATTGGACTCTTTCTCTGCACCCTTCAAAGGAATATGTATTTCTCAACAAGGGCACCGACAGATGTTAACATTTTGCAGATAGAGGCCGGAAACAAATACAACAATCGCCTAGCATCACAAATTTGATGGTATGCGACTTCACCACTTGAAAGTACAATTTAGAACCACTTTTTGAGATGCATCTTCATGCAAAGTGTTCATTTATTCAAACATTAATTACAAAATAAAAGAATGTCAACATTAATAGCACCTCAACAGTTCACTTTTTCAGAGATAATGCACTGGGTAAGTATATAATTGCTAGGTAGCAGCATTTGTAGGCGCCAACGCCATTAGCAACTTGTTGAGCCAGCAAGTTCGAGTAACAATTTACCAAGATTATATAAACGCGATGGTTCACGTTTTCGTCCATGTGCTGGCCAATTAGTTGATTTTGCATGCATTCAATGAAAACAAGCAGCGATGCTAACATAAAATATTCAAGCAGCACCTTCACGCAGACAGAGATGTTCAGAAATAACACAGATGGGCAACAAGGTTGCATCACTTATTTTTGGCTCCACCTTGGTTTAATTAAAAACAGCTCATGAACTCATACCTACATTAAAAGCTATTTACTGCCATCATATGATTCTCATACCCACACACTAACATCTATTCATAATTTGAAAATTTGCATTCTCATCCCTTTTAAACGAGAAATTGCATCAACAAGAATATTTCAACTACTGTATTATCTTCATGTAACTAGCAATATCGGGACTGTATATCGGAATATCGCAGACAAATGGAAAATAAATCAGATAATATTAAATTAAATAAGTTGCTTTCAATGCAGAACTGTTTTCTAACCGGTTGCAATGGCAGGCCTTGTTGTGGATATAGCCATATTACAGTTTCACCCGATTCCCAATACAAAATTTGAAGTTTTAGGTTTGTATGAACTCATAACAGCCAAAACTAAAAAAGGGGTTTAAAAAATAAACATATAGCTATGCAATGACTTTCTAAATTGCGATAACTTACATTTGTTGAAATGCAGGCATCATCGCAAACAATATGGAAATTATGTTATACGTCAAAGGGGATCGTATGAATTACGAAGGCTTAGGCAATAGGTCACTGGTGTAAGCTCTTGCCTTAACCTCATAGCCACCGAATTGTGTTAGGCCTACAAATAATTTGATCCTATGTTCACTGTCAAAGATATGTATCGGGTGTGGTCGATACAGAAGAATGGCCGGAGTTAACGTCGAGGAGGCAAGATCAATAATGACGTATAAATTAGAACGGGGATGGCGAGAAGTTGGATGGGAGGGTAGATTCACGTGCTCGGAGATAGTGAGGATGTATGAGAAATGAAGACCGCAGTTTGGGTGGGCGGATGGAAGAGTGCGTTCAATAACTAGGCCTGAATGAATAATTATTGTGAATGGATGAGTCAAGACGCGACCCAGAAGCACTCTCCGCGTTTGGCGTCTCGTTGAGAAGCGGAAAAGACCAGGTTGGGGGGGGGACATGCATTATGGCGCAGAAGGGGTAACTCCGCGAAACGTTTCAGGCTCTGCTGCCGAAACTAATCTTGGACCTCACTCTTGACCCGGAGTGTGTTGCGGGGTCCTGGCTAAACCCTTTACGCTAAAGGCTAAATGGTAATACGTGTGAGTGCATGAAAGAAGTGAGGAGTGCGTTTTTTGACGACTACACTCTCTCTGGGAAATTCTGCCTTGTGTCTGTATCTGTAATATAGTGTGAATTTGTTAAGTATTTCTTGCTTCCATTACAAACTTTTTTTTTTCCAAGTTGACAGTGATGGATAGACCTGCTCTTTTCAAAATATTTATACTGGGCAACAGTCAGCAGCACCATTTTCTTGCCGCACTTAAGGAAATGATTGTACCAGCGAAAATTATCATTACCTGGAGTTATAGACAGTAAGATGCAATTTTTTTTTTATAAAATTGTTTCCCCATGGATCTTAAGCTGACCAAGAAATCTTGACAATAAAAATATTACCGTAGTTAACAACACATTCTATATGAAAAATTCATGGAAATATCTTAAACAAATAAAAGACGCAACATTTTTCTACATACAAAAAAAAACATAACTATTGCGAGGTTGGAAAGCCGCTTCTTTGTGCGAAGCAACAAATAACATTGACCTGAGAAACTGGAATAGAATATCAACGTACCTTTTGAGATTGGTCGCAAATGGCAGAATTCAGCTGCATGCTGAAAGTAATAGTGGAACTGTGCTCGTTAGATAAGTGGGTTTACAAGTTTATTTTCTGAGAATAGAACGTGAACGTACTAAGCCGTTAGACGTATTCAGCTAGATGTGCTCGAGTTCTAAGCTTGATCAGGTTAACTCAAGGGGAAACATTCCCCGCCTCTTTTCACGGTGTTGAGTTTCTAGCCAATAAGCATACAAAAGATATGAGGCGTTATGGTCATGACTCCATCTGCTCTCGGAGCACTTTTAGGGGAAATACAGGCCAAGTCTACGTCGTTATCGATTAGCAAACAAATTTATAAATCAGGTGTAGAAATTATGGATATTCTGAGTCATGCCGTTCTAGAAGTTGCCACTTTTTCGACCAGCCACATTCAATGAAACACTAAGTCGTGTTTTCGTTTCGAAACACACACATCAAAAGTCAAACAAGAGGCAGATTGAGGGGCTTGCCTAATCTAGCACAATCATAGCCCTTCACTCCTAACGTACGTTTTTAAAACAAGTATATTCCGGGAAAAAAGCGGAGGCATTAGGTACGATAGAAAACTACTCAACAACATGAGTAGTAACAGGGGTGAAAATCTATGAAAGTTAACCTTTAAAAAGAAATAACTGGTAACATGCCTTAAAGAAATTTAAGGCATTGCGTTGCATTGTGTGCTGGACGTGTCTTATTCAATGTCCAAGTCGTTAATGATTCCAAAAAAAAATCTGAAGGGGAGGGTATCCCCAGCTAATTTCAGGATATAAAGGAGCAGATGTGTTAATAAAGGCAAGCAGTGATCTTTGCCATCAATTGTAGGCTTTTTACAAAATGTGGAGACGGAAAATAGATAGCATTGCATTTATTCATCACCAATTAGATTAACGCAAGATGGCTAAGTGTGTTTGCGTTTGAGTGCATGAGAGGAGTGTGAGGGGCATCTTGCCGTCGGCTACCCTCTTTTCTGGAGGATTCAGTCTAGGGTCTGCATCCGATCAGATAAAATAATAGTAACGAGACTTTTAAATGCGCTCGGGTCAGCGTTCATCCGGTGCCAAACGTCAAAAAAACCAACTAGTGCTGCATCAAGTTCAAGACTATTACTGATGAGATTAAAGTTAGGTTTACTTCTGCGTAAAGTCAATGTCCTTTACGCGGTGAATGTCAAAGGTATGCACGAGTGCCACAAGAGGTACAGAAATTCTAAGGTGCTGAGGCCATGTGGTCCCAGCACTCCTCAGGTGACACCAATGTGGATTAACACTCAACCTACCCAGCTCCAGATCCTCAAGGAGTCGCAGTCGTCATTAAGGTGCCGAGGGCAATGCGATCCAGCCCCTGCTGAGGAGGATAAAGAAGAAGAGGAAATGGGGATCCCATGCAAGAGATTTATACTTAGTAGCTATAGGAAACCTCACGCATGAGAACAGCAAGAATGGAAAGAATAAAAACGAGCAGTATAAAAAGGTTTTACGAAAGAGCGCAATTGGCTGTTATTAGCCACCCGAACGGAGAAAATTTAAGACTGGTGTGTGTTGTGTGTTTATGTGTGTGCGTGTTTGTGTTCTTTTGTATGCGAGTGCGTGTGTGTTTGTGTGTGCGAGTGTGTGTAACGATTATTGGAAGAGTTGTGGAAGGTGCACTAGATTTCGCGCCATCGAAATTCTGTTTACAATTTATATAGGCGGAATAGAGCCCATTTAATCGCATGACAGTCATTTAAAGCGTCAAAATAGTCTAATATAATTTCTGTGGCATATTAACAATTACCATCTGAAGAAGTGCGCGCAAATGACTAGCGTTTTAAAGAAGAACATTTTGCTTGTGTGAACACGTTGTAGTACTATTACTACTCAGCACCAACTCCGAGCCGGTCAACTCCCATAGAACAGGTGATCGTTGGTATACCATAGTTTGGCTTCCTAACGCTATAAATTTTGCTCATTCGCGTAATCGTTAAATTACTTGGATCAGCGGTCGCATTCAGCTGTTGAGCTTAAACGCGTCTGCATGACAAATTGACTGAATTCTTATTGGTCGAGAAAATTCTGTTTCTTCGGATATTTTTCAATAATTTTTTCTACAGGGTGCTTTCTGAAAAAGTATTAACAGATTGTTCAACACTAACACTAACCGAGCAAAACGAAGTGGTGAAAGTTTTAAAGTCTAGTGCACCTCTAAGAGAGAGTTTGAGAGAAGTTGAAAGAAATTCAAATTATACATAAGATGAAATTACATGAATAAAAATTAGGTAAATTCAGGATAGTGGAGGAAAGTAGAGATTCTCAAGGATGGAGAAGAGGGCAGTCTGAGAGAAAATAAGGGTGTTCACACCGTGCAGTCAGCCGTGAACAAAACAGATGCATAAGGGAGGGAGAGTTATTTATAACCATCAATGAGGATGGATTCTTTCTAATTGCTGTGTTCAAGGGGACTCATTCCTCAGCACATTTTATAGCAATAGTCCTAATCGATAGCTAATTGTTGTGGTCGAGTCAGCATTGAATAAAAAAACAAGTCAATTTTATCGTTCACTAGAACACATTTGAGAACGTTTGAAATACCAACTGGATATTTTCCTGGTGTATTAAGACACGACATATTTACATGGAAGAAAAATTAAACTTTCATAAAACCATAAAATTTCAACATGTGGGTATCTCTTATACTACACTGTCATAAATTCATATAGATTGATGAATACATAACAGCTTATTTTTATATGCCATAAAATTCAAACTTTTTAATGATAAGCAATTTAATAAGATCAGTGCATTTATATCCAATTGCATTCTTTACACGTTCAGTAATGGAGGACCTTTCATACAGCTTATAACTGCACTGAATGTAAAGATTTGGATGGAGCGAATGTGTTACCTTACCTTACGAGTTCACATGAAGATGACCTTGTTTGGTTCACCAGTTACGCGCAGTAGGTTACCCCTATCAAGGTACAATGGTGTTCAATATCGTACATAGAACTTGTCTGTTCAGAATTTAGAATAGAATGGGAAGTTCTCAACAGCATAAGAGAACGAAACTCTCACTCGACGATAAATACAGTTCACTACGAAAAGTAATGTTAAAATAACAATCTGCTAGATAGAAGAAACACACTCCACGAGTATGTGTACTTGAAGGCAGCCTTGACAACTGATATTGCACAGAAATAGCTAAAAACTTAGCCACACAGATCAGATCAGATTACACTAGAAAATAACTCTACTATCGAGTTCTATCGCATATATGTAAGCACCAAGTTTTCGAATAGCCTCCTATATTCACTATTTCGTAAGAGAGTGGTTCTGACATGTACACAAGAATACATATATCGTTGATACATTGCACTGCGATTTGTTTATGTAATAGAACAATACCATAGGCTATAACACATATTATTCTAATCATTAACAGCTGATCTCATGACATAGCTAATGCTGACTATGAAGAAAGCAGTAAGAGTTATGTACAAATGCTTCCTAATTAACAACAACACCAAGTTGTCGAAAAAAATCTCGGTCACATCGACTGCATAGCTATGCCAGTTTTAACCAGTGTTAAAAAATCAAATCAGAACACTGCACACACCAAAGAGAGTAGCATTACAGCTATAGTATATCGATCTTATGCTAATTGCTTAGCCGGTGTTCGAATGCTGCCAAACTCACTTCTGTATCTACTATCGACACTCACAATTAAAATAACACCGTGAAATGCAGAAATCGCTTACTCTAGATGCGCTTTAGTAGAACTCCAAGTTGGTGACATTTGGCAGTTTGAGGGTGCGTTTCATCTCTTTAATTAGGCCGGTAGCATTAATTTCTTGGTGAGTACAATAATTGAAATGAGACGAAAGAAAGAACTCAACACCAATATCGTTGAGATGGGAAAAAAGTTCATATCAGACGACGCTGCACCGTCACGAGCGCTGTCATTGTCAGCAAAATGGAGAGGTTGAATAGGTCCGAAGCGACATTGCAGTCATCTGCTGGCCTATATGGCAGATATTGTCCAGCCACGCGCATATGAAGTAAAACGCCGACTTCAACAGTCAACAGGTTTCCACGCACTCTACATCACCTGAATGGGCAGCTAAAGCACTGTTGAAAAGTCTGATGTCCACAGAAAGGTGTTTGCCGAAACATCCACCAAAGTTGGTACCGTCACACTGTTATCTATAAATGATCAAAATATACTTTTAACTCGAATATGCACAACAAATGAACCTTCACAGTATGGTCACGGGAAATATAATATGATCGCAAATATGTCGCAAATGGGAACAGTCACAGTATGTTCACTGCACGGATACTATCGGCTCGGTTGAGCTCTCACAACGGAACTGTTGCAGCATGGTCACTGCAAATTTATATCATAGAAAGTTAGCAAACATTTCAAAGGGTTCACACAGGCAGTGCTAGCCACAACTCGACGGTGAGATCAATGTCAAAAGGAGAAGCAAATGTTTTGGCTGTTCATTGTCTCAAATTCAATTGAGAGGGGAAAGAGTTAGCTATATACTAAGCGCATAAACTCGAGTCTAGGTGTGAAACGGAAAACAAGAAAGCTGAGCACAAGCTAGACGAATCATTCTATATTATTACGATAAGATAGTGTGCAGCAGGCTATCCTCAAAAGTTACACAGGAGCATGATTCTGATAGGGGTTTTCGGGCATTAACGACGGCTGTAGCGACATGTTGGGTAGCAGATTAGGTTCGGTCGGATGAAGCATCGGGTGCTGTTCTTCCTTGCGAGCCATGGGCACGCTCAAGGCGGGTAAAGGAGGAGGCAGACCAAGAGGAGGCAATCTAGAGGCGGAAACGGACATAGGGGAATTTGGTATTGGAACATTAACTGAGGGTAGCATTATTTGTTTGGAAGAAGCCACTGGCCGAGGAATTTGATTGGATAAGGCGCTATGGTGGCTGATGTATCCGCCTCCGCTGCTGCTGCTGCTACCTCTGCTGCCGCTACTGCTGAACTGCGTAAAAGGACTTGTACTGTTGTG
>SDVV010015791.1:0-14431 GCA_016164225.1 Gammarus roeselii | reverse complement strand
ATATGACATTCTGTTACGATTAAGCCGTGGTTATTTTAGGTAAACAACATTTAATTAAACCCTGTTTCATCAGATTTGTATAAACTATAGCGTTTTCGGGTAGAAGTACTTCACATCATTTACTATATGTTTCAGTTATGTAAATCAGTCACATGTCTTGGCAACTTATTCACGTTAGTTTTTTGGCTGGTTACATGCCAGTTTTTTTCTTGTACATCATGGTTTTTACTGTATGTTTTGGGTTCTGTACAGTTTCCATCTTCGTTGCAAGGTATTGGGTATTTTATACAATTATAGAAATATTAGGATATATTACGTTTGTATCTGCAATGTAGAATATTATTTCAGGTAAAATCTAGTTACATGATGTATATTTTTAGTGTTTTATACATCTTTTTACATCCTGGTACAAAGTTTGACGTGGATGGTATAGATATAGAAGATTCGATTTGTTACAAACTTGGTCTTGTTGTTACCTTATTGTATGTTTATTGTAGGACCTTACTTCAATGTTTAGGAGGAGTTAGAGTCTCCTAAGCAAAAGCTCGTTGCTTTTACGTTCATTTGTATAAGTAGACCGATTTACAATCAATCCCATGTTCTTGTGTTTCTTACCTAAAAATATTAGTTTATATGATTATCAATAGCATATATTATGAATTAAATCTTGCGACATGAAGTCCGAACCGCCACCAACAGGAGACAAACTGTCACGAATTTATTTCCATCTCTCATTTCGCTAATTCAAATAGTGCATTCGAAAATCAAGTTCAATGTGTTAGACCTAAGACTTAAAACCTATTGCTAGACGATGGGAAAAATAAAATAGATGGTTGAATAAAGTCCTAAATAAATTTAATATTCTCATTCCATTTTGTGAAAAGCGCCACCGTGCCAATACTATATTATTAGGTGGGGGTGTGGGGCTGTGTTGCATTCAGCGCATCCGCAATAAACGTAGAGATTCTATAAAATTGCCACTATTAATAATAATATATGATAAGGAGTTAACAAATAATACATAATAAATCTAAGAAATACATTCGTGTAAATCAAAATACATATGACGTTGAAAGTAATACCAGTAAAGTATCTGACTATCTGAATATCAGTAGCTAGTATCGGCATCTGCAATAGCCAAAAATTAGGTATCGGTTTTGGTATCGGGGCATCTCTACTTCAAATGAAACATTACGGCTTCTTGTGCGGTCCGCTGGACCCTATTGGGAAGGCTTGTATGGTCCTATAAACAACTGCCCTTGGCTGCTAGTAGAAACGACCCCTTTGGAAGGCCCACAAAAAAATCACGTGCACGAATGTGCCATAATTTATTTAATGAACTTGCTTCCTAAAACACCACGTAAAAAAATGCGTCGTAAGAATCTGTTAAATGAGATACCTTGCTGAATTTTTTGAACGAGCTTCCTTACTGAATCTGTAGAGTGAGCTAACTTATAAAGAACCTTTTGGATTATCTACCATACGGAATCTTTCTTACTCAATGTTGGATTAGCCAACTTTCCAAATCAGTTTAATTAGTTTCCTTACTTGAATCTATTGATTGTGGATCAAATATTTAGAGGGCAATGGAGTGACTTCACAAGTGTTGTTTGAAACGCTTTCTGTGCATTGTGAATATCTAAAATACCGTACGCCAGTGTATAGGCTAGGATTGATGATTGACATACTGTTTTGTCTTAGCTCAGGGTACTCAACATATGGCATAATATAAGCTAGCTTAATAACACAGGTGTTATACGCACAGGAAATTCTTTTATTCGATGATTTGACAAAGTTCGATTTATGTAAATCAAAGAGTTAGCACGAAAAAATCCATGTATAAAAAAATAATCTTACGTGAATATTTTCATGGTAAAAAATTAAATACATCCTATGGTGTATCCTCGGTCATCAAACATAATCAGAAATACATCAAGTTACAATTTTTGGGTAAGGGGAAGAGTTCTGGAAGGGACTTGAAGGAGTTTAAAATATGACGCAAGAGATTAAGTTAACTTTCCGAATTGATTCCAATCACATCGTTTTGTATATTCGATATGACTAACTGGCGACCGCTCTCTGGGGCAATTTAACAAAAATATATACGGATTGATTATCAGTAACTCAATTGACATGCTAAAAAAGAATCCATAATTCATATAAGCCTCGAAGATTTTGCTGCAATACATTTATAAGCCAAATACCAAGATGAGATAATGCCAGATGCATATGGTCGTTGTACATACATACAAGCATCAAAATTTTCAATTATTTACTGTTGATGCTAGGCATAGATTTAAACTCTATGTCAAGCGAAGTGTAATTACAGAACAGTTGATCTTCTCTGTATCAAGCTGTAATCAAAGAGCAGCCAATCATTGACCGCCTTTCCTCCCCTCTCCCCATCAGAAGGACCGTTTTTTTCAGACCTCCTCCCTCTACATTGTAACCGTATTTCCTCGCCCCCTCCCTCAACACTGCGACCATCTTTCCTCGCCTCCTCCCCCAACAAATTGCCGTCTTTCCCCGCCTCCCCCCTCAACATTGTAACCATATTTCCTCGCCTCCTCCCTCAACACTGTGACCATTTTTCCTCGCCTCCTCCCCCAACAAATAGCCGTGTTTTTTCGCCTCCTCCCTCAACATTGTAACCGTATTTCCTCGCCTCCTCCCTCAACACTGTGACCATCTTTACTCGCCTCCTCCCCCAACAAATTGCCGTCTTTCCTAGCCTCCTCCTCCCTCAACATTGTAACCGTATTTCCTTGCCTCCTCCCTCGACACGGTGACCATCTTTCCTTGCCTCCTCCCCCAACAAAATCGCCGTCTTTTTTCGCCTCCTCCTTCAACAGAATGATCGTCTTCCCTCGCCTCCTCCCTCAACAAAATGGCCGTCTTTCCTTGCCTCCTACCTCAACAGACCAGTCGTCTTTTCTTGCCTCCTCCCGCTACAGAATGGCGGTCTTTCTTTGCCTCCCCCCTCAACAGAATGACCGTCTTTCCTCGCCTCCCCCCTCAACAGAATGACCGTCTTTCCTCGCCTCTTCCCTCAACAGAATGACCGTCTTTCCTCGCTTCTTCCCGCAACAGAATGGCCGTCTTTCCTCGCCTCCTCCCTCAACAGAATGGCCGTCTTTCCTCGCCTCCTCCCTCAAGAGAATGACCATCCTCACCTCCTCCTTCAACAGAATGACGGTCATTCCTCGCCTCCTCCCTCAACAGAATAACCGTCTTTCCTCGCCTCCTCCCTCAACAGAATGGCCGTCTTTCCTCGCCTCCTCCCTCAACAGAATGACCGTCTTTCCTCGCCTCCTCCCTCAACAGAATGGCCGTCTTTCCTCGCCTCCTCCCTCAACAGAATGGCCGTCTTTCCTCGCCTCCTCCCTCAACAGATTGACCGTCTTCCCTCGCCTCCTCCCTCAACTGAATAGCCTTCTTTTTTCGCTTCCTCCCTCGACAGCATGTGTAATCCGACAGAAATTGTTCCCCCAAGTAACAACCATCAGAGCGCGATCACGATCAACGTCTGACAAGTTTCTTCAGTCGGTGGTCTGCATTGAACAAAACACTAATTTCTTTAATACCCTGTCTCATCGTCATCACAAATATCTACCCAGGACCCACATAATAACAACAATAATAACATAAACTGACTCAACTAACTGACGCTATCCGGACACACTTCAAAACTTCAGTGGTTTTCTGCAACCCGCCGGCGAACAGAGCTGGGGCCAGGGGTCGCCCTCTTTCAGGGGCGTCAGGAGACAAACGCAGGAGGTATATTTTTAGTACCTTTCGTTTCATTAAAAAAATATGCAATCCGTCCAACAATAATCGAGAGACAATCGCTGAGCTTCATCAACACGAGCGAGAGGTGTACGTCAATCGCCGAGCTTCATCAACACGATCGAGAGGTGTACGTCAATCACTGCGCTACATCAATATGATCGAGAGGTGTACGTCAATCGCTGAGCCTCATCAACATGATCGAGAGGTGTACGTCAATCGCTGAGCTTTATCAACATGATCGAGAGGTGTACGTCAATCGCTGCGCTACATCAAAATGATCGAGAGGTGTACGTCAATCGCTGAGCCTCATCAACATGATCGAGAGGTGTACGTCAATCGCTGCGCTACATCAATATGATCGAGAGGTGTACGTCAATCGCTGAGCTTCATCAACATGATCGAGAGGTGTACGTACAATCGCCGAGCTTCATCAACATGATCGAGAGGTGTACGTACAATCGCTGAGCTTCATCAACATGATCGAGAGGTGTACGTCAATCGCTGAACTTCATCAACATGATTGAGAGGTGTACGTCAATCGTTGAACTTCATCAACATGATCGAGAGGTGTACGTACAATCGCCGAGCTTCATCAACATGATCGAGAGGTGTACGTACAATCGCCGAGCTTCATCAACATGATCGAGAGGTGTACGTACAATCGCTGAGCTTCATCAACATGATCGAGAGGTGTACGTCAATCGCTGAGCTTCATCAACATGATCGAGAGGTGTACGTCAATCGCTGAGCTTCATCAACATGATCGAGAGGTGTATGTCAATCGCTGAGCTTCATCAACATGATCGAGAGGTGTCCGTCACTCGTTGAGCTTCATCAACGTGATCGAGAGGTGTACGTACAATCGATGAGCTACGTCAACATGATCGAAAGGTGGACGCACATTGCTGTATAAACTTAGGAACTCGTGTACTCTTTTCGATGCTGAGCATTTGCAGTTTCTGAACAGATAATTTCTACGAGAAATGTTTCCATTTTCATCTTAGTTATTGTGAATGGATGCGTCAAGCCATAAAAATGAGAGATGTTGATGTGTTTTCACTATTCATTGTGCTGTTTTCAAGTGATTTTGATAAACATATGTAAAATTGCACCCAAATTAAACGAAAACTGGAAGTCAACAAATCGATAGTGAAAATGTTTTTGATCCCACTTATTACTTTTGAATGTTACAGCCAATTAATTATATCGGGAAATAAATCGAAGAATAATTCAAAATCAAAATTTTGTGACCTTAAAGCAATTGTGAAAAAAAAATACCTCACTCAATTCTGGAGTTTTGGCACAAGCTGCAAAAACAGCAGAAAGCGTCGCCACTTTAAACCGTTAATCGTGGAGTAAATATGTGTATACAGCTCACACAATGTATGCGCATCTCGAACTCACATCATGCACGCATGTCTACAACTCACACAATGTATACGCATCTAGAACTCACATCATGCACGCGCGTCTACAACTCACACAATGTATACGCATCTAGAACTCACATCATGCACGCGTGTCTACAACTCACACAATGTATACGCACCTAGAACTCACATCATGCACGCGTGTCTACAACTCACACAATGTATACGCATCTAGAACTCACATCATGCACGTGTGTCTACAACTCACACAATGTATACGCATCTTGAACTCACATCATGCACGTGTGTCTACAACTCACACAATGTATACTCATCTAGAACTCACATCATGCACGTGTGTATACAGCTCACACAATGTATACGCATCTCGAACTCACATCATGCACGCGTGTCTACAACTCACACAATGTATACGCATCTAGAACTCACATCAGCCACGCGTGTCCACAACTCACACAATGTATACGCATCTAGAACTCACATCAGGCACGCGTGTCTACAACTCACACAATGTATACGCATCTAGAACTCACATCAGGCACGCGTGTCCTCAACTCACACAATGTATACGCATCTAGAACTCACATCATGCACGCGCGTCTACAACTCACACAATGTACACGCATCTAGAACTCCCATCATGCACGTGTGTATACAACTCACACAATGTATACGCATCTAGAACTCACATCATGCACGCGCGGCTACAACTCACACAATGTATACGCATCTAGAACTCACATCATGCAAGCGCGTCTACAACTCACACAATGTACACGCATCTAGAACTCACATCATGCCCGCGTGTCTACAACTCACACAATGTATACGCATCTAGAACTCACATCATGCATGAGTGTCTACAACTCACACAATGTATACGCATCTAGAACTCACATCATGCACGCGCGGCTACAACTCACACAATGTATGCGCATCTAGAACTCACATCATGCGCGCGTGTCTTCAACTCACACAATGTATACGCATCTAGAACTCACATCATGTACGCGTGTCTACAACTCACATCATGCACGCGCGTCTACAACTCACACAATGTATACGCATCTGGAACTCACATCATGCACGCGTGTCTTCAACTCACACAATGTATACGCATCTAAACTCACATCATGCAAGCGCGTCTACAACTCACACAATGTATACGCATCTAGAACTCACATCATGCACGCGTGTCTACAACTCACACAATATATACGCATCTAGAACTCACATCATGCACGCGTGTCTACAACTCACACAATGAATACACATCTAGAACTCACATCATGCACCCGAGTCTATAACTCACACAATGTATACGCATCTAGAACTCACATCATACACGCGTGTCTACAACTCACACAATGAATACACATCTAGAACTCACATCATGCACCCGAGTCTACAACTCACACAATGTATACGCATCTAGAACTCACATCATACACGCGTGTCTACAACTCACACAATATATACGCATCTAGAACTCCCATCATGCACGCGTGTCTACAACTCACATAATGTATACGCATCTAGAACACATCATGCACGCGTGTCTACAACTTACAAAACGCGTACGTGTCTGCAACTAACACAGAACATGCGTGTCTACAATTCACCGAGAGCATGTGTTCTACTACTCGCACAACGAATGATTGTCAACAGCTCTCACTGCGCCTGCCCGTCAACAAGTCACGCAACACGTTACGTCTGCCACTCACACAGCGCATGCATGCCTACAACTCACACAGCACATGTGCGTTAACAAACTCACACAGCACATATGTGTTAACAACTCACACAGCGCATGTGTTAACAACACACAGCGCATGTGTGTTAACTCACACAGCACATGTGCGTTAGCAACTCACACAGCGCATGTGTAATAGCAACTCACACAGCGCATGTGTGTTAACAACTCACACAGCGCATGTGTGTTAACAACTCACACAGGGCATGTGTGTTAACAACTCACACAGCGCATGTGTTAACAACACACAGCGCATGTGTGTTAACTCACACAGCACATGTGCGTTAACAACTCACACAGCGCATGTGTAATAGCAACTCACACAGCGCATGTGTGTTAACAACTCACACAGCGCATGTGTGTTAACAACTCACACAGCACATTTGTATTAGCAACTCACACAGCGCATGTGTGTTAACAACTCACACAGCGCATGTGTGTTAACAACTCACACAGCGCATGTGTGTTAACAACTCACACAGCACATGTGTGTTAACAAACTCACACAGCGCATGTGTATTAACAACTCACACAGCGCATGTGTTAACAACACACAGCGCATGTGTGTTAACTCACACAGCACATGTGCGTTAACAACTCACACAGCGCATGTGTAATAGCAACTCACACAGCGCATGTGTGTTAACAACTCACACAGCGCATGTGTGTTAACAACTCACACAGGGCATGTGTGTTAACAACTCACACAGCGCATGTGTGTTAACAACTCACACAGCGCATGTGCGTTAACAACTCACACAGCGCCTGTGTGTTAACAACACACAGCGCATGTGTGTTAACAACTCACACAGCGCATGTGTGTTGACAACTCACGCAGTGCATGTGTGTTAACTCACACAGCTCATCCAAACCCTATGGAAAGCACGAAGGCGTAATCAAGAAGGGGTAGTTGTAAGCAGACTGTAACGAAGGAGTCAGCTGTGACGAGTGTAATAATAAGTTGTTGCCCTCCGTACTCGGGTGTAGGGTATCGTTAATGCTGGCCAATGTTGCCAACAGCTCGTCATGCTGTTTATGATTGAACACCTTGACAAATTAGAAATCGACCGTAAAACAACACATTCTTGGACCCCACAAGACAAGCATTATAATTTATAGCGTACTTCCTCTATTGCAGCCAATGCCTGACGAAGATAATACGACAAAGTCAATTGTAGGCGTAATTATAAGACATCAGAGTATTTGCACCACATAAGAAGACCGTCTGCAAATCGCCTTTACACATATAATCAATTTTCTCGACAGCACAATTGAGCGGGATTGAAATCCCTGGCCAGATTGATCGATGATTGCCGGCCCCAGGAAACAGCCAAACAACTGATCGCTGTGGTGATGGCTATAAGCGTGCATATTGAAATTAAAGAAGCTAGTGGTGTAGGCTAACGGATGAAGCATGCGAAGTGAGTTCTTGGAGGTATAATGATTGAACTATAAGCCATGACAACGCTTGGAGAAGGGCTCAGTGAATCAATGATGCACCATCGACGTTGTGAGAGGCGATGCATCGTAGTTAACATTGCAAGTGATACTTGATCAGCTACCAAGCTTGAGTTGAGGACAGCGTCAACATCGCAAGTGATACTTGTTCAGCTACCAAGCTTGAGTTAAGGACAACGTTAACATTGCAAGTGATACTTGCTCAGCTACCAAGCTTACTTAAGGACAACGTCAACATTGCAAGTGATACTTGTTCAGCTACCAAGCTTGAGTTAAGGACAACGTTAACATCGCAAGTGATACTTGTTCAGCTACCAAGCTTAGTTAAGGACAACGTCAACACAGCAAGTGATACTTGCTCAGCTACCAAGCTTAGTTGAGGACAGCGTCAACATCGCAAGTGATACTTGTTCAGCTACCAAGCTTGAGTTAAGGACAACGTTAACACTGCAAGTGATACTTGCTCAGCTACCAAGCTTGAGTTGAGGGCAACGTTAACATTGCAAGTGATACTTGCTCAGCTACCAAGCTTGAGTTAAGGACAACGTTAACATTGCAAGTGATACTTGCTCAGCTACCAAGCTTGAGTTAAGGACAACGTTAACATTGCAAGTGATACTTGCTCAGCTACCAAGCTTGAGTTGAGGACAACGTCAACATTGCAAGTGATACTTGCTCAGCTACCAAGCTTGAGTTAAGGACAACGTTAACATTGCAAGTGATACTTGATCAGCTACCAAGCTTGAGTTAAGGACAACGTCAACATTGCAAGTGATACTTGCTCAGCTACCAAGCTTGAGTTAAGGACAACGTTAACATTGCAAGTGATACTTGCTCAGCTACCAAGCTTAGTTAAGGACAACGTCAACATTGCAAGTGATACTTGCTCAGCTACCAAGCTTAGTTAAGGACAACGTCAACATTGCAAGTGATACTTGCTAAGCTACCAAGCTTGAGTTAAGGACAACGTTAACATTGCAAGTGATACTTGCTCAGATACCAAGCTTAGTTAAGGACAACGTCAACATTGCAAGTGATACTTGCTCAGCTACCAAGCTTAGTTAAGGACAACGTCAACATTGCAAGTGATACTTGCTAAGCTACCAAGCTTGAGTTAAGGACAACGTTAACATTGCAAGTGATACTTGCTCAGATACCAAGCTTAGTTAAGGACAACGTCAACATTGCAAGTGATACTTGCTCAGCTACCAAGCTTAGTTAAGGACAACGTCAACATTGCAAGTGATACTTGCTCAGCTACCAAGCATGAGTTAAGGACAACGTCAACATTGCAAGTGATACTTGCTCAGCTACCAAGCATGAGTTAAGGACAACGTCAACATTGCAAGTGATACTTGCTCAGCTTCCAAGCTTAGTTAAGGACAACGTCAGCGCATCACGCATTTGCAAACAAAACAATGCCTCGTTACACAAAACAAATCTTTTCAACTTGACACAGATTATTGGAGGGAGGATTTTTTTTTTGAGTTCATAAATAAGAGCATATATAACGTAAGGTTAATCGTCGATGAGAGTAGCTAATTCGTTAATGCGATCAAGATGCATGCATGAAAACAACAAGCAGAATCTTTCCCTTCTGCTGCCTGCGACGAGAACGATAGACATGCCAAGTTAATTAACAAGGCGACTGTTTAACGTGAACGGTGGACATGCCAGGTTAATTAAAACGGCAACTGTTTAACGTGAACGATGGACATGCCAGGTTAATTAACACGGCTACTGTTGTGTTCGACACGTGCGGTGGACATGTCAGGTTAATTAACTTGGCGACTGTTCGACACGCGCGATGGACATGCCAGGTTAATTAACACGGCGACTGTTTGACACGCGCGATGGACATGCCAGGTTAATTAACACGGCTACTGTTTAACGTGAACGGTGGACATGCCAGGTTAATTAAAACGGCGACTGTTTAACGTGAACGATGGACATGCCAGGTTAATTAACACGGCTACTGTTGTGTTCGACACGTGCGGTGGACATGTCAGGTTAATTAACTTGGCGACTGTTCGACACGCGCGATGGACATGCCAGGTTAATTAACACGGCGACTGTTTGACACGCGCGATGGACATGCCAGGTTAATTAACACGGCTACTGTTTAACGTGAACGGTGGACATGCCAGGTTAATTAAAACGGCGACTGTTTAACGTGAACGATGGACATGCCAGGTTAATTAACACGGCTACTGTTGTGTTCGACACGTGCGGTGGACATGTCAGGTTAATTAACACGGCGACTGCTTGACACGCGCAATGGACATGTCAAGTTAATTAACTGACGACTGCCAGCAAAAATAAACACCCTTGAGGATTTTTTAACGTATCTATGCTGCACGTATCTCAATGTTGTATAAAAAATACTTGAATATGTCACTCAAAAGCCCTTTCGCACTCCTTCCTATTTCTGTGTAGAGCTTTCAGACCATTCTATATATTTATAACATCACCTCAGTAGCATATGAACATTTTTCATTCATGCGTTAAAATAATCTTTTTTTATTAAATGATTCAATTCCAGGTGTGCGCATATAATTGACCCAAATTGGACAAGCCGTTTGCAATCATGCATTGGGGCTACAGATTTCTTCAGTAGTTACCTTATATATTGTGAACTATATCATCTAAGCTATAGTTCAGAATATGCGTCCCAAATTTAGACCATGTCATTGTGTCGCTACACGCTGTATTTAGACCATGTCATTGTGTCGCTACACGCTGTATTTAGACCATGTCATTGTGTCGCTACACGCTGTACTTAGACCATGTCATTGCGTCGCTACACACGGTATTTAGACCATGCCATTGTGTCGCTACACGCTGTATTTAGACCCTGTCATTGTGTCGCTACACGCTGTATTTAGACCGTGTCATTGTGTCGCTACACATTGTATTTAGACCATGTCATTGTGTCGCTACACGCTGTATTTAGACCATGTCATTGTGTTGCTACACGCTGTATTTAAATCATGTCATTGTGTCTCTACACGCTGTATTTAGACCATGCCATTGTGTCGCTACACGCTGTATTTAGACCATGTCATTGTGTCGCTACACGCTGTATTTAGACCATGTCATTGTGTTGCTACACGCTGTATTTAGACCATGTCATTGTGTCACTACACGCTGTATTTAGACCATGTCATTGTGTCGCTACACGCTGTACTTAGACCATGTCATTGCGTCGCTACACACGGTATTTAGACCATGCCATTGTGTCGCTACACGCTGTATTTAGACCATGTCATTGTGACGCTACACGCTGTATTTAGACCATGTTACTGTGTCGCTACACGTTATATTTAGACCATGTCATTCTGTTGCTACATATTGTATTTAGACCATGTCATTGTGTCGCTACACGTTGTATTTGGACCATGTCATTGTGTCGCTACACGCTGTATTTAGACCATGTCATTGTGTAACTACACGCTGTATTTAGACCATGTCATTGTGTCGCTACACATTGTATTTAGACCATGTCATTGTGTCGCTACACGCTGTATTTAGACCATTTTATTGTGTCGCTACACGTTGTATTTAAACCATGTCATTGAGTCGCTACACGCTGAAATTAGACCGTGTCATTGTGTCGCTACAGGCTGTATTTAGATCATGTCATTGTGTCGCTACACGCTGTATTTAGACCATGTCATTGTGTCGCTACACGCTGTATTTAGACTATGTCATTGTGTCGCTACACGCTGTATTTAGACCAGGTCATTGTGTCGCTACACGCTGTATTGTTCTCAGCAATTGTAAAACTGAGTGTAATTGCTTAGAGCAATTGAACGATGTTACCCAAACATACATTTATGCACTTCCTTATACACATAGATGTCACAGAACCAAGGAAGGCGAGATATAATAATTTACGTTAATTTAAAACTGTAAACTCTTAAATGCATTACAGCTGGCAGCTGTTCGGCGAATTGTTCTCATAAAAGGTAGCATTTACTACGAAACCGATCGCGTTGATGATTCTCAGAAACAGAACCCTTGACGCACATGCATCCGGAGAGTTGATTGGTAACCGAGGGTTGGGTCTCGATACTAATCATATTCATCAAGATGAAGTCTAGCAGTAGTCCGGTTTTTATTGACTAGCTTCACTATACTAGAACATAAGCAACAACGGAAATATCCATCACGTATGTTAAAGAAGCCGTCCTTCGTGGGGTAGAAAGATCCTCATAAAAGACCGAAAATCGTGTTATCGAAAAAAAATCAATCCTCAATGAGCATCGTAACTAGTGACTAGAGACGATTTGAACGTGATTTTGCAACATATTAGTCAGCGAGGTAAACATACGTGTTTGTCATGCGGGTTGAAAAACCACTACTAGTTCATCAAAACTAAAAATGTATTCACTAATAATAAGATTAATATGAGTATATCAATAATATCTCGTTGTCGCCGACCCGTGCACCCGATCTAGGAGAAGCATATGCACGGCGTGTCCGGACACGCACCCACACTAGCAACGCTGGAGCAGGTGCCGGGGGCGGACGTTGCACAATCTTCGCAGCGCCGTTGATGCAAACAGGGATGAATTATTCTAGATCGGAAATTTCAACGCACAAAGAAAGTGACCCTCCCACTCGACCCCGTGATGGGAACAACGGAATAGACGTGTAGCGACAACTCGTGCATGCCGTGTTACAACTATACAGGGACGAGTCGTGTTATACGACGACTCGTGTATGCCGTGACAAAAATATTCTTCAACTTGTCGTGTTACAACAACTAATGCAT
The DNA here is from genome assembly GCA_016164225.1 of Gammarus roeselii. Classification (NCBI taxonomy): domain Eukaryota; kingdom Metazoa; phylum Arthropoda; class Malacostraca; order Amphipoda; family Gammaridae; genus Gammarus; species Gammarus roeselii. Next base: position 1,263 of record SDVV010015791.1, on the reverse strand, counting down.
GCCGTGTTAGAACAATATTTGAACAAGTCGTGATACGACAACTCGTGCATGTTTTGTCTTGCAATTGTCACAATACGAGCGCGTCGTGCTGCGACGACTCGCGTGTTGCAGCAACTTGTGCAGGTACGTGGACGAACGAATCGCGCTTGTGACTGATTCCTTTCCGCGCCTTAAATATCGACGCTAGAGCAGCAATCAAACTCAGCGTTATGTCTGTTATCAATAATAGGTTATTAGGTTATGAGTCATACCGGAAATGATGATTATGTCAAAATAGCTGCTAAATAGGAAATGGAATAATAGGAAATTGAATATAAATAATAAATTTATTAATACCAATACGAATGTGATCAATAGGAAATATACCAATAACAATAGTAACGATCAAGAAATAATAACAATAGGAAAAATATCAATATCAATAAAATCGATGCAAATAATATCAAGAGGAATAATATAAACAGCAATAATATCGATACAAGTAATATTAATAGGAATAATATAAATGGCAAGAAACTCGATATAAATAATATAAATAGGAATAATACAAATAGCAATAATATCGATACAAATAATATCAATAGGAAATTGAATATCATCCATATTGGGTACGACAATTACTGGACACAGCTGAGGTCGACTAATGGGGTGTTAATAAGGTCATGTCCAACCGAACCATGAACGCCGAACGTATGATGCACTTCTCACTTGCCTTCAGAATCAACATATGAACGCTGGGTGCAGTTCTTACTTACGTTCAGAATCAACCTAAGAACGCTGTGTGCAGTTCTTACTAGCGTTCAGAATCAACCTATGAATGCTGTGTGCAGTTCTTACTTACGTTCAGAATCAACCTAAGAACGTTGTGTGCAGTTCTTACTTGCGTTCAGAATCAACCTATGAATGCTGTGTGCAGTTCTTACTTACGTTCAGAATCAACCTAAGAACGCTGTGTGCAGTTCTTACTTGCGTTCAGAATCAACCTATGAATGCTGTGTGCAGTTCTTACTTACGTTCAGAATCAACCTAAGAACGCTGTGTGCAGTTCTAACTTGCGTTCAGAATCAACCTAAGAACGCTGTGTGCAGTTCTTACTTGCGTTCAGAATCAACATATGAACGCTGTGTGCACTTCTTACTTACGTTCAGAATCAACCTAAGAACGCTGTGTGCAGTTCTTACTAGCGTTCAGAATCAACCTATGAATGCTGTGTGCAGTTCTTACTTACGTTCAGAATCAACCTAAGAACGCTGTGTGCAGTTC
>SDVV010015790.1:0-14431 GCA_016164225.1 Gammarus roeselii | reverse complement strand
TTGTCTATGAGGCGCAGGTGTCCTAGATCGAGAGCGTTCGCATGAGCGTCCGCTTTCTGTAGAACTCGATCTCCTAGACACACTGCGTTCTCGGCTGGGAGTGCTCTTGTAGGAGGAGAAGGACGAGGGAGTACGATCTGTGTGTTTGCTTCTTAAGCGAGCGCGTTTCTCTTCTACGGAAGGTTTTTTAAACATTATGATGGGCTGAGTCGTAGTCGTTGGGATATTTGAGTCGAGTGCGATGCATGGTAGATCAGTGGTTTTGGGGTATCAGTTCTTCGTTGAAGATTTTCAACGCGTCCTCGCGCAGGCGATGGTCGTTCTCACTTGTGAGATGTTCTGGTGTTGGGCATGTTAGCTGAGGGTTGAATACCTCACTTTGGTTTTCGTTAGGTGCGGTTGCAGTTGAGACGGTCAGAAATCGTTCAACGCTCTGATCGAGGCAAGCTGTGGTTTGTGGGGTGCTGCTAATCTTTTTGCTTGGTGGCGAGAGGGTGTCCCGTATCCCGCGGTCGTCGTCGGAGGAATCTTCGCCTCTTGCCCTTTTGATTTTCGGGTTATTGGACCTCTCCTCGTAGTCGACCGAGGCAGCATCCATCGCAGTGCTTTCCTGGGCACTGGTGGATTCATTGCTTGGGGCGCCCGCCTCTGTTACGAGGGTGGTCGCTGAGCTGGTTGTGGTATTGTTAGTACTGGAGAGGGGTGTTGGGGTCATGGTAATAGTTTGTGTTAACTGTACGCGAGTATTGTCCGATGGGGTAGACTAAGTTGTTTATTTAACTGCTTTGGCGTAATTTAAATTACGGCAGTTTGGGTTTTCGTCGTAAAAGTTTTGGATGACTTGTTTCCATGTAACTCTGCAGTCATTTCGTATGATTGTCATTGCTTTTTGGTCCATCTGCTTTGGGCAGTCGTGGTCGCCTGCCTCATGGAGGCATGAGCAGTGGTAGCATTTAGGTTGGTGGGCTGTGCAGTTCTTTCGGTCATGCTCGCCGTCGCACCTCATACAGCCTAAGGGTAGGTGTGGCTGGCAGTATTTGATGACGTGGCCGTATTTTGGGCATTTTTTGCACATTGCAGGCCATGTCACCACTAGTTAAGTTTTTGTTTTTCCCTGTTCGCCCGGGATTGCTATGAATTCCGGTGTGTCACGTCCTGGGAAAGTGATTTAATATGCGGTGGTGTGGATGTCTCGTGGTTTGATCCATTCTGCTAGTGAAACGTTGGTGACTCCATAATCCTTTGCTAAACCTGCTGCAAAAGCCCTTAGGTCAGTTTGGGAGTGTAGTTGGAAGTGTATATAATTCATCTTGTAGCATTGAAGAACGGATGTATTTCGACAGTTACTTTGTGTTTGTCTTTTCTGTTAATTCATTGTATAGCCTTGCTTTGCTCGATATTTTTGACGAGGGCCTGATACTTCATTCCCTGTCGGTTTATGTTTATCGGTCTGCCTTCCAGTTGTTTGGAGAGCGAGTTCATCATGGTGAATGGGTTCAGAGAGGGAGCAACTTTGTTTGCGCCGCTATCTACAAGCGTTGTGCAAAAGTGGGTAAGGAATGATGCTGATCTTCTCTCCTGGGGGGGAGGGTCAACTTTGGTGGAGCGAATCGCGACCGCAGCCTCACGTCGCCCGACTTTGTGCTCAGTTTGGTATTGCAGGATCTCTCTCTCAGTCTTGTCCTGGGAGCAGTTTTCGTGTCCCGTAGGGTGGCCGTTTACTTTGCAGTAAAAGCAGTGAGGTTCTTCGGACGGGCACGACAAGGGATCGTCTCGTTTATCGTGGTCGTCTTAGGAGCAGTGTGAGCATATTTTTTACAGTTACAATCTCGGCTCGTGTTACCGTATTTCTGACATTTATAGCATCGCATCGGACGTCTTTCGAAGGGTGTAACCTTGGTTTTGATGTCAAATAAAGTTATGTCTACGTAATTAGGTGTGGCGGGGCAATTGAACTTAAGCAAAAGGGCAGTGGTGGTGTTTCTTCTTAATTTGAGTTATGGTGCGATTTTCGCTTCGACTATACATTCCTCGTATTGGACGAGTCCGGTGATGGATTCGTCGGCTTCATCACTCGGGAGACCCTCGATGTAAATCAGGCCTGAACTCATGGAAAAAGTTTGGTGTGGTAGGATTTTGCAAGGTTTTTCGCATATTCTGTTTTGGAGAGTATAGTGTCACTTTGAAGTTTGTGTCTACTTTAATGGTGAAGCTATCGTCACCGCTGGCGGTGATGCTGAGAATTGGACGGCCAGTCATGGAGCCCAGCTCTTCTCGTAGTTTATATGGGGAAAATATCCGGCCTGTCATTGACATCGAATGTCATTTTCAAGTGTTCGGGGAATTTATGGCCGTTGTTGAATAGGTTGTGGTCATCAAATCGTGTGTATTGTCTCCTCTTTGTGTTTTTTGGTGTTCGGGCGTTACGAGTTTCGGCTGGGAGGAGAGCGATGTTACCGGAGAGGTCAGAGGCGGAAGCACACGAACAGGTTACGGGTTCCCTGGCCTCTATCTTCTTCATCAGCTCATCCAGTCGAGTATTCATAGTTGCACAAAGGTTCTCGAGTTTAGGGAGGCGTTCGCCGACTTCACTGGAGGGCGCCGAGCAGTCCTCAGTCTCCAGCTCGGGGAGGCCCAGGGTATTCTGCATTCCGGCTATATTCGCACCCAGCTTCGAAGCGCGTTCATTTGTGTCGTCGATTACGATTCAGTCAGGTCTCTTGTCGATGAGGAACTTCTGAGGGGCTCGTCTTTCTTTCTGACAGACTGGTTTGAGTGCGACGCTCTGGAGGGGCCGTCAGCCCTTCTCCGATAGGGCATGGTCTTGCCCATTGTTTGATCCCTGGCTTCTACCTGGGGTTCTGGGTAATGAAGGTGGGGGCCTCTTCACATTTATTTCTATTGCATATACGAATATGTACACTAACTTAATCTTTAAATTTACTCTTAAAAATAATCTTAAATCTAAATTTTTTTATGATTTTTTACCTATATCAGATTTTTTTTCCTACAATTTTTCGTGGCTTTTTCAAATTTCAATTGGTTCCAATTCTAAATTCACAAACCTCGGTGTCAGTAGGGGTCTCACCTCTTTGTGCACCAAGGAAGGGATGTAGCTACAAACTGAAAGGGGGGACGGTGGAGGGATCTTCTAACTCAGACCGTATTTACACAAAGGGACAAATGAATTTTGGTGGATAACGAGGACACCGCGGGAAGACGGATGAGCCTGGGATACCCCCAGGGGGTATCCCTCTGAGGGGCCTTATTGCTCGCGCACTGAAGAGATGATAGTAGATCTCTCCAATTTAGTTGAAAACTTTAACCTTTACGAGACGATATTCGGTCTCGGAGCGATATTCGGCTTTGAGCGGTGACCGGCTCTTATTTTGATACAGCAAAAAAAATAAGTTCCTATACCCTGACAACTTGTAAAACTTTGGAGTTTAGCCGCGAAGAACAGTATGCGGTGGTGATTTCAAACTCAGTTGTCCGTCATTGGTTATGATACTGGGCGCAAAACTGTGTACCCGGTACAGTGCTTCATAATATACATGAATATGCGGATCACTGGTGACCTGTTTGTTTTGTTACAATTCATCTAGCACTCACTTTAGCCCGTAGGAGCGGTTACTCCATTGAACCCATTGAACGAGACGTCCTGCCAGTAATCTAGACACTCTGAAGCAATTGCCCGCAATTGCAGTTACCCTATAAGACTTTTAAACAACACGTCCACCAGTAACACCGACACCATGAAGCTGTTGTCCGTAATAGCAGTTACTCTGTAGGACCATCCAACACGACGGCCGCCAGTATCACCGGCACCATGAAGCTCTTGTCCGTAATAACAGTTACTCTATAGGGCCATCCAACAAGACGTCCGAGAGTAACACCGACACTATAAAGCTGTTCTCCGTAATAGCAGTTACTCTATACGGCCATACAACAAGACGTCCGAGAGTAACACCGACACTATGAAGCTGTTGTCCGTAATAGCAGTTACTCTATAGGACCATCCAACAAGACGGCCGCCAGTAACACCGACACCGTGAAGCTGTTGTCCGTAATAGCAGTTACTCTATAGGACCATCAAACAAGACGGCCGCCAGTAACACAGACACCATGAAGCTGTAGTCCGTAATAGCAGTTACTCTATAGGACCATCCAACAAGACGACCGCCAGTAACACCGACACCATGAAGCTGTTGTCCGTAATAGCAGTTACTCTGTAGGACCATCCAACACGACGGCCGCCAGTATCACCGGCACCATGAAGCTCTTGTCCGTAATAGCAGTTACTCTATAGGGCCATCCAACAAGACGTCCGAGAGTAACACCGACACCATGAAGCTGTAGTCCGTAATAGCAGTTACTCTATAGGACCATCCAACATGACGTCCTACCAGTTATACCGACACCACGAAGCTGTTGTTTGCAATAGCAGTTACTTTATAGGACCATCCATCAACACGTCCGCCAGTATGACCGACACCATGAAGCTGTTGTCCGTAATTGCAGTTACTCTATAGGACCATCCAACAAGACGGCCGCTAGTATGTACGACACCATGAAGCTGTTGTCCGTAATAACAGTTACTCTATAGGACCATCCAACAAGACGGCCGCCAGTAACACCGACACCATGGAGCTGTTGTCTGTGATAACATTTACTCCATAGAACCACCCAACACGACGTCCTACCAGTTATACCGACACCACGAAGCTGTTGTCCGTAATAGCAGTTACTCTATAGGACCATCCAACAAGACGGCCGCCAGTAACACAGACACCATGAAGCTGTTGTCCGAAATAGCAGTTACTCTATAGGACCATCCTACAAGACGTTCTACCAGTTACACAGACACCATGAAGCTGTTGTCCGTAATAGCAGTTACTCTATAGGACCATCCAACAAGACGGCCGCCAGTAACACAGACACCATGAAGCTGTTGTCCGTAATAGCAGTTACTCTATAGGACCATCCTACAAGACGTCCTACCAGTTACACAGACACCATGAAGCTGTTGCAATAGCAGTTACTCTATAGGACCATCCAACAAGACGTCCTACCAGTTATACCGACACCATGAAGCTGTTGTCCGTAAAAACAGTTACTCTATAGGACTGTCCAACACGACGTCCTACCAGTTCACCGACACCATGAAGCTGTTGTAATAGCAGTTACTCTATAGGACCATCCAACAAGACGTCCTACCAGTTATACCGACACCATGAAGCTGTTGTTCGTAATAGCAGTTACTCTATAGGACCATCCAACACGACGGCCGCCAGTAACACAGACACCATGAAGCTGTAGTCCGTAATAGCAGTTACTCTATAGGACCATCCAACAAGACGGCCGCCAGTAACACCGACACCATGAAGCTGTTGTCCGTAATAGCAGTTACTCTATAGGACCATCCAACAAGACGTCCTACCATTACACCGACACCACGGAGCTGTTGTCCGTAATAGCAGTTACTTTATAGGACCATCCCACAAGACGTCCTACCAGTTACACCGACACCATAAAGCTGTTGTCCGTAATAGCAGTTACTCTATAGGACCATCTAACAAGACGTCCCACCAGTTATGCCGACACCATGAAGCTGTTGTTCGTAATAGCAGTTACTGTATAGGACCATCCAACAAGACGTCCTACCAGTTACACCGACACCATGAAGCTGTTGTCCGAAATAGCAGTTACTCTAAAGGACCATCCAACAAGACAGCCGCCAGTAACACCGACACCATAAAGCTGTTGTCCGTAATAGCAGTTACTCTATAGGACCATCCAACAAGACGGCCGCCAGTAACACCGACACCATGAAGCTGTTGCCCGTAACAACAGTTTTACCATTCAACATGAGTGAATTTACTTTCCCCGGTTACTTACTGTTTCACAAAAATAGACAAGACCGAGAAGGCGGAGGAGTGCAATTTCTCGTGAAAAACACTTCGCAAATTTCACAAGTTACTATTTTAAATAGCAGACACGACATAATATCATTCCAAGTAATCGGTAGCAATATAAAATGTCAAATCACTCTCGTCTATCGTCCCCCAAAAACCAAGGTTGCAGATGATATCGATCGTTACAATACCCTCGCCCATGTCGTCACAACACAACACAGTGTTGTGCTTGGAGACTTCAATATCCCTGACACAAACGAATGCACTGCCACTGGTCAACGTCTAATTGACTTTGCAGACGATAAGTTCATGACCCAAATGGTGAAGTCACCTACAAGAGGTAGCAATATTCTTGATCTCCTATTTAGTGCTGGCGACCCTCATGTCACGAACGTTGAAGTGGGCGAACCCCTCAGAACTAGCGACCATAACTGTATCCGTTTTTTGATAGAGCTTGAGTTGAAAACGTCTACAAGCTGCGAACAGACCCTTATTTTAGATTAGCTAACTTAGATGGCTTAAGAGAGTCAATAGCGTCAACAAATATAACCCTCGGAAAAGATGTCAATCAATCGCTTAACAATTTCTTGACTGCACTCAAAAATTTTGAATATGAGCATAACCCGCGCAGAAGCAAGCGAACAGCGGTGAATCAGTCTAAGTACTGGAAAGGAGAATTGCAGTACCTTCAGTCACAAACAAAAGCCAAGCACTCGGTAAAACAGAAACACCCACATGACGGCGTAGCAAAAAATGAATACATCAGTAGAAGAGATCTAAAGAGTCCAGAAACGTAAGAAAAAGATTATGAAAATGAAATTGCCATCAATGCTAAACCTAATCCGAAACAATTTTTTAGTTATATTTCAAGCAAAAAAATCAAGATATGAAATTGGTCCTCTCGAGAACGATGTTGGTGAGCTAGAAATGGACGACACCAAAATGAGTGTCCTACTTAATGAATACTTTTGTTCTGTATTCACGTTAGAGAATCAGGATATTCCCGATCCTGAGGATATCATAGCGGAAAAAACTAATTGAAGCTCTCAGCACAGTGAACTTATCCCCCGTCGAAGTTATCAAATATATAGATAAATTGAAAGTCACTAAATCTGCAGGACCAGACCAAGTTCATCCTTGAATTCTATAAGAGACTAGAAATAAAATCGCCGAACATTTATCGAACATTTTCATCCAATCTCTCACAAATGGCACCTGCCCCTCTAAATGGAAACGGGCCTATGTTTTCCCAATTTTTAAACTTGGGGACAAAAAATGTCACGGAAACTACCATCCAATTAGTCTCACTACAGTCATTGGCAACAAGTTGATGGAAAGTTTGATAACGGATAAAATTACAGAATTTTTAGAATCAAACAAATGGATTGGCAACTCTCAGCATGGCTTTAGACACAATCGTTCCTGTCTTACGAATCTGTTACTTTTTTTCAATAATATAATTGAAATCCACTACACAAAATCTCCTATCCATATCATTTACTTTTAGTTCCAAAAGGCCTTTGATAAAGTCCCCCACAAGAGCCTAGTTAGTAAATTGCACAGAATCGGTATTCGAGGCGAGCTTATCAACTGGATAAAATGCTCGCTCACGGACAGACGGCAGCAAGTTGTACTTAACGGAGCTGGGGGTAATGTTACAAGCGGCGTGCCTCAAGGATCCGTGTTAGGTCCAGTTATCATTATAATTTTCATTAACATTCTCGATAGGAACGTACTCTCAATCATTAGCAAACTTGCAGACGGTACTAAGATAGGAGAAAAATTGCAAACTGAATTAGAGTGTCAGCAAATCCGACTAGACTTGAACAAAATTGTTGATATGTCAGAAAAGGGGCAAATGGAATTTAATGTAGACAAATGTAAAGTTATGCACAAAAGTCCCCATAACCTCCAACACGATTACTCCATGTCCGGAAATAAACACTTTCCTGTCATTGCAGAGAGAGATTTAGGTGTCATCATTAGTAACGACTTAAAAAGTAGCAACCAATGTAACGATGCTGCCAAGAAAGGCAACAAAATGCTAGGTATGACCTCTCGCACTCTCTCGTACAAAAACCCGGACTGTATGCTCAAGCCATACATTGCATTTGTTAGACCGCATCTAGAGTATTCCGTTCAATTCTGGTCTCCGTATCTTAGAAAAGGCGTTAATAAATTAGAAAAGGTTCAGCGTAGGGCTATCAAACTCATCCCTTCGCTGCGGAATAAATCGCAAGAAGACAGGCTATGTGAACTCAATCTTAATTCGCTAGAGAAACGTCGAGTCAGAAGCGACATGATCGAAGTGTGGAAGATTATGAAGGGTAAGGAAAACGTCAACCGAGCGACTCTTTTCACTTTAGGTACAAAAGGAGTGACTAGGAACCATAGATACAAAATCGTTGGGAAACGTTTTTCCCTCGACATCACGCTCAATTTCTTCACATATAGAGTTGTCGATGAATGAAACAAACTTCCAGCGGAGGTTGTAAAAAGCAATACAATTGATGCATTCTGGTCGCGGTTCGATAAGTTCTACATGAATCACCGTTATATAACTAAACCGTTCTCTTTCGTGATGTTTTAAAAACAGAAATGGTACACTAAGCTCTCTTAGACGTTCTTTTTCAGAACAAATCCTCTTACTATCAAAACGCAACCTAGTTTGGGCCAATAGTCCTGTTGTTGTATTCCTACACTTGTAAACACTTGAAAGACCTCCTACCAGTAACACCGACACTGAGCTGTTGCCCGTTAGAGCAGTTGCTCTGTAGAACTCACCCAACAAGATCGCTTCTGCCATCACCGCCAAGCTGTAGTTGCTGCCCGCAGTCAGCTGGCAGTTGATTTTGTCCCCAGTCCCGAGGACAAACATCTGCTGACTCTGAAAGGGTAAAATAACTGCGGTCTAGACCAAAGTCAACTATTGCAGGTATTTTTCTTCAATGCGTATACTGAATGCAGGAATATTAAGGAAGGTGATTTGTCAACGGAACATGAAGATATCAAATGTGTTGATTTTATTTCAAAAATAAAGGGTACATGACATGGGTTCATTGACTGGTTGTTTTCTGACACAATGTATTATGTACGTCACGAGCAATCTCAAAGCAACAGCGGCATACAATAAATCATTCTAGAGCATATAAAATTGCGTCTAAAAATAATCGTTGTTTTTAGACTAACAATAAACAAATATTTTTTTGCTATTGGCATTAACGACGCAAAATTCATTTCATATAATTCACTAAGACGCTTTGTCCACTAGCAGAATATTTATATCAAGGTTAATTTAAAGTGGGAAAAGTCGAGCGTTTTCGGTTGCGGACTAAACCATGAATGAATTTTCGTTCGCTACTGTACACCGACGTGCTGGAGGTCAGAGCAAATCTGGTAAATAAATAGGTACCTAAATAATGCATCCAATACCTGTTTCATCGCTTCAGCCACGTACACCGACGTGCTGGGGGTCAGAGCAAATCTGGTAAATAAATAGGCGCCTGAATAATGCATCCAATACCTGTTTCATCGCTTCAGCCACGTACACCGACGTGCTGGGGGTCAGAGCAGTTCTGGTAAATAAATAGGCACCTAAATAATGCATCCAAGACCTGTTTCATCGCTTCAGCCACGTACACCGACGTGCTGGGGGTCAGAGCAGTTCTGGTAAATAAATAGGCACCTAAATAATGCATCCAATACCTGTTTCATCGCTTCAGCCACGTACACCGACGTGCTGGGGGTCAGAGCAGTTCTGGTAAATAAATAGGCACCTAAATAATGCATCCAATACCTGTTTCATCGCTTCAGCCAACTAAATATTTTGTTATGGGATTTATTTTTCCTACCATGTATGTTTCATAAAATCATAAAGAAGCCATCAGCGTAGGTTCATTTACAATGACGTCTAATGTTAACTCGTCTTTTCATCGCTTGCCTCTCAGGGAGTACACATTTCACTTGCAATTACGTGTTACTTTCGTGTATGAAATTTCGTTTCATCTGAATGAATTTAGGGAGCCACAGAGCAAAAAGTCATCATTACCGCCTCACACTTCTGTTACTCTCGATCTCCCATGGGCGTAGTAATACAGCGCCGAGCGTATTACCAGCAACCTTCTTTTTCTCACAAGTTTCTTGCGCCATCTCGGAAACACCCATACATTTTGTACAATTAATATTCCGATATGGCTGTATAATGGATTGTTTGAAAAGCTGTTTCCCTGGTGGAGATGATCGAATATGACGGCAAACGATAATCTCAAATGATTTTACATTACATCAGTATCCGGGTTTTCTATGATCATACCTACTTTCAGTTCGTCATAAATCTTTAATAAACGGGCGTTTTATTAACGTTGTATTTGTAACATGTCTGTTTTTTTAACGGAAGAGTCCACAGCTGCTTTTCGTTTCTAAATCTCTTCCACAATTCTAGATCAGGATTCAGTCTCCGAGTTCCTCTTGGCTGAGCCTGTTGTGATAAGAGCGAGGGCTTATTGCTGACCGACGTGCTCTTGTTGCTGCTCCTCCTCTCGGTGGCCACGATTTTGATGTGAGGAAAACGCACCTAAAGACCAGGGCTCCTGTTTGACTCAGTGGGTGGAACGTGGATTTTTGCGAAAACGTCATGTTTGTGCATTTGTAGATTGTTCAGTGAATTCACGAACAAAATATGCGTTTTACAGCGTAATTGAGTGCTCCGAGTCAATAGCCTCAATTATTTTTAATGTATGAAAAAACGTATATCAATTACTGTGCAATAACCATATTTTCCAATAAATACAAATATTGCCGGTGAGTGTAATTTTATTTCAGACAACCCTAAAAGGTGCGAAGCACAAAACCTCTCCCAACTACAAGAAGATACGTTCACAAGGAGTATTGTTCTAAAATAGTTTTCAACCCATCAATCTAGTATTTTATTTATATATTCAAACGCTGTCACACCATATGATTAATTTCTCTACCAGTATTGTTTCTTTCAACAGAATTTGCTGAAGGCGCAAAAGAATGAGGATTAGCAAAGGTCTTGCACGCATGGACACAAGTAAGTGTAGTTTTGCTTTAGATTCTTGCATTTGAGTTAACGAGGTTGTCCGAATTATCCAACATTAGAAATGTACATGTTGAGGCAGTCATTAATATTCGCACCGAGCAAACTCTCACTCACTAGTAAATGACTTCCAAGTTAGGTATATCTATATTTTCTAACGAATTATACACAAACTATAATCGTGCTATCAAGAATATTAATTGGTTTATCCAAAACAAATAAATGTTGAAATTACATTCGAGATAGTCAGAGCCTTGAGTTTTGAATTTCAAGCGAAAATGTTTTTTCTTTCCCGTATTTCCCTTCGGAAAACTGTTTTTTCCTCCTTCGTGCAAACAATGTCGGCGCAGTGTGCACAAGCTATCATCATCTGTGTTCATAACACAAAATATCTCACCTATTTTCAGCTGAATATAAACAAGTAAATAAATTTCAAACATTGCATTGGTTTATTTCATAATAAAAACGAATATTCTATAGGAGCAAAGGTGGTGTTTTTCGATTGATTGGAGTGTGGTGTCTTTCGATTGACTGAAGTGTGGTGTCTTTCGATTGATTAAAGCGTCATTTCATGAATGCGCATTGTGGGGCTCCGCGGAATCCTATATTAAAATTATAAGAAACAATCATTATTCTTTTCTTGAAGGTTAAATTTCAGAACACTAGTTTTGATCAGTCATTACTTGATAGCAGTTTTGAATTTCCTTGTGATCTTTTTTTACTGATAGGTCTCAGAAAACTTTGAGGCACACTTATGGTCTCGATACCCCATCCTGTACATAAAATCGTTCAAATTGCCTCTACTTAGGGCATAGTTGACCATTGACAAACGAATGATCGAGCTAAGGAGTGATCCAACAAAGTTCGTTTTGTTATAGAAGTCGTCATTTCAGTGAGAAGCAACGTAATTTGCTTGGTTTTAGAAGGCGTCTTTTCAGTGAGATGCAACAAAGTTCATTCTGTATTAGAATTCTCCTTTTTAGTGAGATGCAACGAAGCTCGTTCTGTTTTAGAAGTTGTAATTTCAGTGAGAAACAACAAGTTCGTTTTGTTTTAGAAGTCATTTCAGTGAGAAGCAACGAAGTTCGTTCTGGTTTAGAAGATAACTCGGCTACTTAAGAAAGGATGGAGCGTCGAAAAATTTGAAATTTTATTGAAATTTCAAAATTTATATCGTTTTGAATTTTAAATATTGTTATATATATATTTTTAATTATGTACACGTACATACGCTTCAACATACACATGCACTTACGTACACAGCCCTATACACGTACATACATGCATACACACTTGATGACCATGGCGAGCGATGATAGGCAATAGCTAGCTGCATGCCTAGATTGGAGTCAGTGTTACATGGAGAACAAGCGGAGACGGACGTTTCGTCTTTGAATAAATAAAATGAATGTTCACGTCTCCAAATTTTGCTTACGAGTGGTGGATGAAAAAATCTCCTGAGATGATTTGGCTTGGTTCGAAGATATATTGACTATTGATGGAGATATCAATTTTCTACAGATGCGTAGATCAAGAATCATCATGCGTAGAACAAGAACCATATGAGTGGGATCTATTATTCATATATGGATGAAGAAAAAAGGAAACAGTATTTGTGTATCTGATTTCGATACATTTCAGTCGTATGTAACAGAGTTCAAAGTAAATAAGAAGGTAAATCTTGACATTGATATGATCCAAGTAGAAAACCTTCACAAGTGTAGTAAAGCAGAGGTGGTGGAAAAAGAAATTTTACCTAGGAACATAAGAAAATCTGGAGCGTATGCATCAATTTATTTTGGATAAAGATCGGACATACATTGAGTTGGAGAAGATTTGAATAATTAAAGTTCACGAGGAAGAAGAACTCCATTTATGGACTCACGGGGAGGGAACAGTTTCCGACATTCGTATCAAAGATATACTGGAGCATTTGGAAGATCTTGAGAGGAAACTGGAAAATAGTGATGATGGGTATGGTTGGATGTACGAACCATGCTGTTACAAATCAAAACAACGAGGTAGAAAGTATTGATGTATCCAGCAAGATTTGTAATTAATACTAATATAACAGTTATTAACCTTGTCAATCCCTAATCAAATGTTTATATTATCCTAAAACTCATAGGATAAACAATGAATTGCAAACATCGTGTCAGTTGGAGGTAACATCGAATTGTCGAACTCGGTAGATGAATGGCTTTCAAGGCGTGAAACGATACCCATAAGCCTATCTCGGGGTAAATGATCTGATGTGTTACAGATTGTTAGGATATAAACCAGAATCCGATCAGATCTTGCTCAGTCAATTTTGTGATTCTAATGTGAAAGGATGGGGTATAGCTTGAGACACTTTTTGTTTGAAAGTAATGGGGTGATGGGGTCTATAATCTCTGCCAAAAATAAATAAAATTGTTTGAACATAAGTTCACAAATAATGTGTGGCGACATCTGAAACAAAGTCATCTTCATGGATATGAAAATTATAAGAAAGAAAGGCAAATCAGACGTGCAAGTCGTCAAAGGATGTAGTGTCCGGAGATATTGAAGTAAATGTGGTAGACCTAGTATGAGACGAATTGTTCGTTTGTATAAAGTTGGAAACATATATGAATTACTTGTAACATTCAATCCATCTATGTTTGAAGATGGGGGCCACTGTGGTAACCAACATGGGTCGAGAGTGACAACGAAATAAATAACATATAGGTTAAAGTGATATTTAGAGTCGTGTGGAGTGGTTCATATGTATATAACGATGACTGAACGTCATACATAAGGTTAGGTTAGGTTAGGTTTTTGATGGGTGTGAATAAAATGTAAAAGTGATGTAAAATTGTGTCAAATCAAAAAATCAAGAATCATATGAAAAATAGCGATAACAATCAAACAACGCTGTAATTACCTATGAAAACGGATGAAATTAGCTAGATCAAAATTGGAAGTGTGAATCAAATCGGCAAAAGATAGATCAAAATGTAAAGGCAAGTGGAGATATTTGTTATGCAATAATCATAACACACTGAAAATTATATGCAAGCATGAAAAGTCGATTGATAATACATAATTCTTGGATACAAAGTTTATGTTAGGTTAGGATGATTAGTTCGTTTAAACTAACATGCCGTGAAGCTGATTCACATTAAATATCTTGTCACACAAGTAGGGATGTTGTTCTAATGGAAAAATCACAGATCGTTGGTAAAAATGCTACAGATGTTAACCGCCCCTGTAGATGAATACAAATGTGTATGTGTCTACATTGTGTGTGATATTAAAAAAAAAACCTGAAATGGAGCCCTGTTGAGCGATTTGATATGAATATCGCATATAAATAATGACTAAATATAATACATAATCATCAAACTTGAATTAAAATATATAATTATTGGTTAAGATGGTTAGTTCAGGCTGCCGAGGTATTATTACATCTGGCAGTGTATGGTAACCCTTTGTG
>SDVV010015789.1:0-14432 GCA_016164225.1 Gammarus roeselii | reverse complement strand
GGAATGTAGGTGCGTCACTGGGAATATGCTTCTATTACATGCCACGGGTTATGGTTCTCTCGTTAAGGAATGTAGGTGCGCCACTGTGTATATGCCTCTATTACTTGCCACGGGTTATGGTTCTCTCATTAAGGAATGTAGGTGCTCCACTGTGAATATGCTTCTATTACATGCCACGGGTTATGGTTCTCTCGTTAAGGAATGTAGGTGCGCCACTGGGAATATGCTTCTATTACATGCCACGGGTTATGGTTCTCTCGTTAAGGAATGTAGGTGCGCCACTGGGAACATGCCTCTAATATCACCTGTAATGGACCAATTCAACCATTGTTAATAGATGAATTGCCTTTAAAAAATTTTACTGGGACGTAATGAACCAACTCAATTATTTTAACATGTTTCAATAATTATTCTTTTATAAATAGTGAATGCCACGTAATTTGAAAATATAATTTACACATATTTATATTGAGATTGTTCCATTTACAGTCAGTTGTGGTACTGCCTACCTATAAAATCTGTTCATTTTTTCCCATAAGGGTCACTGTTGGAAGCTTCCCCGCTTTATGTAGATAAATGAATAGTATATAGGATTGCTAAAAACCATCAAACTAATCTTTAATGGGAAATACAACTTGAAATCATATATTGCAACGTGATCTCGAGGACAGCGACGCTTTCTGTTATTTTTGACTCTAAATGCACTTCTAAAATCTCTCTAACTTTGATTCACCCCGGGTGATCCCAATGACTAAATTGAGAGTCATTATTTAAAATTGTCGCAGAGATTGTATCGATGCAATCAAAAGTATCCAATGGTTCTATTATGGCAGACAAGGCCTAATGCCTTCTTCATTGGGCCCACAATATTTTTTTACATGTTAGACATGTTCACCGTTGTCACAATTGCTAATTTTTCTGGTTTATTTGAGCGATTTTAAATGAACTGCAATCGTTCAAGCTGGAAACATTGTTTTAGGAATATCAGTGTACTGATATTATGTTCGCAATCAGCGAGAACATTTTTTTGGATACTATGATATTCTGATGGCTTTAAACGTAGTCATTGGGTTTGGATAGGGCTCCGATGGCTGTGGTTCTGATGGTTTTGATGGAAATTTCATAGATTCAGCTGCTTCAGAACGGTGATTTTTTCGCAGTTATGTTATTCCTTCATTTTCTATCTAAATGTTTGTTTTCTTGATTCTTTGGTCTTGAAGCGCACTTAATAAATTATTGTTCCGTGATGCAAGAGTCCGTGAACATATTTTTTTCGAGGCACCGTCGACGCTGCAATAGTAACATGAAATGGAAAAAAAGTTGGTAAAGTGAAGCGAATGGTGAAGGATAAGGCCAAATATGTGAGCCAGTGGTAGAAAAGAGTTTCAATGACGGCATGGGCGGTGTGGATCTTCTTGACCGAGCTCTTTTGGATTCGAGTCGGAAAATGTGGAGAAAAATGCTAATACCCACTTGTGATAAATGTCATAAATATTGCAGCCGTATTCAGATGGAAAACTTCCTACCCTATTTTTTATTCTTCAATCAGAACACTCTATGAAATTATCAACGCCTGGCATGTATTGTCGGCTAAGACAGTGTTACGCTCTAGCTGTTGAGGTCTGGTGTGATAACATAAACCACAATCTTGTGATAGGTCCTTTTAGGAAATGCATCATACATATAAGACCTGATGCATTGTATACTCCAAAGGATCGAATTTCCTACATGCCTTCATTGTTTTTGTGAATATCATTCAATTAGTTATTTATGTTTTATTGTATTCTTTGTTATGGAATGAGTTCGAATTTTTTTTTTCTCATGACTGTGTGTTCCCAACCGTTTATTTAGCATTGCATATCCGATAATTCAATATGCTGTTATTTTTTCAGGAAATCATGCCAGAATCTATTGTTGTCTAGGGAAAATTCGATGATGGGAGGCAATATATGTTGTACCCCATAGACGCCCAATGCAACTAGGCACTATGTAACCACATAATAACCCATAAACACAATCAAGCGATATTAGGAGGAGTTCAGTTTTGTTGAATTAATTATCATTCCTTTCATTCACTTTTAAAAAGTACCAATACAATTTTTTGACGTCGCGAGCATTTGTCCTTTTAGGGAGAAATTAATGTAATTCCAACCGCAACAATCGGCCGAAGAATGCGCTTCGTGAATTCAACGAATTAATTCAATTAAATTCATTTTTCAATGTCATGTTTCAGCGTCAACAAATTTAAGTTGAATAGGGATCATTTTACCCTCATTAGTTTTGTTTGCTGAGCAGAGATCGAGGGAAAGCCTGAATGAGGATATTTGCGAGGGAACTGTGTGATAAGAATTGGGAAATGCTGTAAGATGCATTTGAAGGAGATGTACAGAAAATAAATAGTATACCTACGGTTAAAACTAAGCACAGTGAAATTACTTATTTTATTTCGACTTGATGATGAAAGAACACATGTATTCTACGATATATAGTTATGGAGGTCTAATAGCTGATTTCTAACGGAAGGGTTCTTTCATTTCGTATTAGCTCAATTGTATTCAATGCTGGACAGTATACAAAATCGAGATACTTGTTCTAATTCGTTTTAATAAAATTTGATAAAGTTTTTAACAATATTATCTTGATACCTGATCCAGTATCTTCCCAAGCCCTGATAACACTCAACACAAAGACGAGTGGAAAGGTAGAATGGCTTGTAATAACTCGAAGGTTGCATTATTTGCAATAATGCAGGAAGGTTGTGGTCACCCTTTATCATGCTTCGCTTATATTCTGATTTCCTTTTTTCCAGACAAATTATCCAAATAAATACAAATCCTTGTCAACGGGTTGTGCCAATTTTCCCAGTGTTGCTAATGTCACCGGAAGTGATTTTTGAATATTTGACTGTCCGACAAACTTATTGTGTTCTTTGGTGTAATTAAATGAAAATCAATTACTTATTAATAAAATAAACAATGCGTTGAACTCTTGAAGTATGATGAAGCAAAAACATATTCTGAGTTCGTATATATTGATCTATTCTAATAATAATTGAGTTAAATAATACACTCAGTGCCGAGTGTAGTAATCAGGGAAAGTACAAGCTATTCTATTTTTTCAAGCGGCTTGTGCTCAACTGTGGGACGGTGGATTAGAAATCTGCTATCGTAACCCCTTATGTGTCGTAAGAGGCGACTAATAAGGGCTGAGCGAGGGAGCTAGCAATCCCTTCTTCAGTAAATTTCTCCCTCAAAGACGGCAGGACGAACGGTGGACAGGGGAGGCCTCACTCCTCCCCAAGCTCTATTGTGAGAAGTTTGATGTGTTGTCGCTGAGTGAGAAAAAGTATTAAGGTATGGACGAATGTGAGTTCGGCGTGGTAAGTGAAAGGATGTCAGACGTGAGGAAGGTGAGTCACGAGAAAGCGTGGGGTTGATATTGAGTAATCGGCTGGCTAGCAGCGTTACCGAGGGCCAGGATTTTGTATGTAACGACCAATTGCCCTCTACTGGCCCTACTACAATTACTGTTCTATGATATACTCCAATACAAATGTTCACTAATCTCACTGCTATCATGTATATTAATTTACGTGTAATTCTCAAATGTGTTGCTTAAGCCATTTTAATACATGCTTCATGTCGGTGCTTGTGCTCGCTACATAAAAACATCTCGAAGCGTGTCATGCGGGTAAATTCTAGTTGAACGACACAACATCCCATATTCCCGTTACTTTCGTCTACCATCTCTGACGTCACGTCCGGCCCCAGACCTCTCGATGTTGGCTCGTTATTCATTATCCAGAACTAATCACCGCTGCTGCCTCTGAAGCGAAAAACAACCTACCAGCCGTCACATGACTTCCAGACATTCTCGGTTATACCATATCATGCTGGCTATTTTTGGTCACATATCCAGCATCGTTCTTTCAAGCAAGCATTTACTAACCTAAGCAAAATAACATCATATTCGATCTTAACTATAAAAATTATTAATTCTCCGAACTAAGTTCAAACATCTATCAGTTATAATTAGTTGTTCATCCAACCCTTAAATTCATACAAATAACTCCATCCGAATTGTCATACTCTAAACGTTGTCTGTACCGTCGCAATCATTGTGCATAGTGTAGGTAAGTGTGTATGTCTATACCACTACGCTCGGTTGTCGCCTACCAGAAGCCGGCCTTGCTCAGGCAGTCTACCTTCACCAGCAGTCTTGACTGCAAGCGGGCACCTCCGAGGTCGATTGCCCGGAAGGTGCGCTGCACTCCACATACTCGGGGTGCGTGGACTCTGAAATATTTCTGGATGACGTCCAGCGTTCAACGCTCCCACAAACAGCTCTCATATGCCGCTCTCACAAGCAACACTCACCGCTCTCACAAGCAGCGCTCACCGCTCTCAAAAGCAGCTCTCAACAAGCGGAGCTCAACGCACCCAACGTCCCATCGGCCATCTCAATATTGCCGTCACCATGAGTACTCGTGCCGTGAGGGATCGACCGCTCATTCAACGCAACTACAACGCGCGCAAATAATTCAAGTCCTTGCCGCATTTATCAACACTCACCACTCCACATTTCCTCATGTTCGTCACCTGCCAACGCTCATAAGCCGTTCCTGACCTACAACACGCGTACTCCAATCCATCGCAAACTCTGATCATCATTCACCGCTTTCAACCGTCTTCTTCCTCGCGCACCGACAACACAACTCTGGAGGCAGTCTCGTCTTGGAGTCAACTCGAAGACTAACTCACGTCAGCCGCGTAACGCACAAGCATCAAACTCAAACTCCACCGTCACAATTTTCACCGTGGATGAATTCAGCAGACTCAGCGGATTTTAACCCCATGGGCATGGCGCCATCCCTGTGCGTTGAGAATGTTGTCGTGATCGTGAGCACAATGTATATAGGTAGTCGAAGCTCGCTCTGTTCAAGCCCCTTCCTCCAACAACCAATTCCGTAAGTCCCGCCTTGCCGAGCGTTCTGGAATTGAGGTACAATGTATGCCTTCTTGAGTGTGTGTTGCTATTATGTCAATCTATGTTCGTCGTAATTCCTCATTCACGTGCCGTTCATTATTCACCGTCGATGTGTATTCACGTGCCGTTCATTACTTCGCCATCTCCGTGCATCGTCTTAGCCATCTCACTACCAACGATATTAACAGTCGAGTTGCATTCCCGATCAAAGCGCATGTTAGTTTCCTTGTGAACCTCCGCCTTGCTTTCATGTGAACTCAATCGTAACTCCGCTAATTATTCTGAGGCGTTGTGCTGTCACACGTCAACATCGACGAGCGTATCTCTCTATCATTCTTCGTCTCATTAGAGTCAATTATGTTGCCTATGCGATTGCCATTCAACCATTTACCAATCATTGTTTGTTAGCTACCAACCCGACATGTCCCGTAATTGTTCAGCGACTGTGCTTGTGTGTCAACCATCATGCAATTAACTGTGCAATGATGATTAAACCAGATACATGTCATCTCAATTATTTCCACATCGCATGCATGCTCTCACGATCTCAAAGGTTAAGTAGGGATAAACACGTTGAAAATTCCTTCTGAATTTTTAGACTAAATGAGTCAGAAAAATATTCAATTAAAACCGTTTAAATTTAAATGCAAAACAATATGCATCCAACAACTGATTATTAACTTCCGCATTTTGTTATTAAACTCGTGAGTCAACAGGGCTATTTCGAGACCATCATTCGTCATTTGAATACTCATCATTTTTAGCCAATGCAAACGACCAATTACCATCATTATCTCGATCATCCAATCGCTATTTATCACATCTTTACAAACATTTCAATCATCATTCTTTATTTCAAACTCAATTATATTTATGCTCATTTTTACAATCGCCCTAGCAAGCAACGATCCCCACAATGTGCCATACAGATTGGTGCGGACGATGGTCAAGTTGGGTACAAACAGATGTGCTTTTGTGAGTGTTTAAGAAGCTGTAAGCGAGAGGAGTGAAGGGGAGTGTGAGTAGCTTAGGATTAACCTGTTCGAGTGTATTGAGTGTTAGGAGATCACCACAACGAGGTTATACTGGTTGAACTAAATGCGAGGGTCAGAGAATGTGGTGGGGAGGTATTGTGTTTCCGGTAAATATAACAGTGGAGTGAACCTGAGAAGTTTGTGCATGAAGCAGGAGCTGGTGCTTAGTAATATAATTTTCAAGAAATCAGATGTTCACAAGTGCAATTAGGTAAAGATGGCCCATGTTGCAGTGGTATAGAGAGCGCTGATGGATTTTGTGCTGGTTTTGAGGACAGTGGCGTGGAGGCTGTTGAATGTGCGTGTGAGGGGAGAAGGAACGTTTGACCATCTACTGGTGGAAGAGAGATTACGAGTAGGGCAGAGGTGGAAGGGAAGCAAATGAGTGGGAGGAGGAAGAGAAGCAGTTAGAGTGAGTGAACTGAATGTGGCAATTCAGAGCTGAAGAGTTCCAGCAGACGTTGAGGTCCTAAATGAGTGTGTGAGAGGGCAAGGTCTGACTAATTCTGAATAATAATTTGATAGGTCCAGAGATGCGTTGTTGAGATGAGCGAAAAATGTGAGTGGAGTAATTGCAATCACAATCGGTGGTGGCCTATGACAACTACATTAGGAAGAGAATATAAGAGGTGAAGTGGATTTTGAAGAGAGCTAAGATGGACACCGGTTCCAGGGCGGGGGGTAATCGGCTGCGCCAAACTTTTGAGGAAAACAAGATGAAGTTCTGGAAAGAGGGAAAGAAGGTGAGAAAGGTGGAGACCGGGAAAGAGGAGGTGCTGAAATATGAAAACGACCGGTGGTTGTTGGAGAGTGGTGATGTACGGAGGAAGAGGGGAAAATATTTTGGGTGATTTGCTAAATGTTATATATGTGAGATAGGCGGACACTGTGGCTGTGGGTGGTGGTGCTTAGCTGCCGGTTTTAGGAGCGAGATTTGTTGTTGACATTACTAAAGAAGTGATGCGTGAAGCGATAGAGGTGATGTAAGCAGGGAAGGCTCCTGGTTTGGACAATGTTGCGACTGAGTGCCAGAAGAGGGTGTAATACCGATAGTAAAATAGCTGTTGAGGCTATTCAAACATTGTTTTGTGTTGCGTGTGGTGCCGATTGAGCGGTGCAGTGCTTGATTACATTGTTTCGCTGTATAAGGCTAGGTGATAGAAATGAATGCTGCAACTCGAGAGGTCTCAGTGTTATGGGCTGTCGGGAAGTTGTAAGGGGAAGTGCTAATCAAGAGGATTAGAGATGGTACGAATGGTGCGATTTGTAAGGAACAGTGTGACTTCAGGTGTGGGTGGGCCGATCAGATATTTTCTGTATGACAAGTCTGTGAGAAGAACCATGTGAAGAAAAATGATGTGTTCTGGGCATTCATAGATCTGTTAAAGGCCGACGATAGGGTCGACAAGAGGAACCTATGAAGGGTGCTACGTTTTTTTTGGAAACAGCCCAGAGTTTCCATATTGACGGCAGAGCACGTGGCTTGCAACCCTCGCCCACTGTCTTTTTCCTTTTTCAAATCATGCTGGGACTCTCTTTCTCTACAAGGTGCACGTCGGTACGTGATCTGTCAACTATGTAGGCATGCAGGTATAAAGTTAAGGCCTACCTGCTGAAACACTCCCAACATGCACATCTTGGCGAGTTCACGGACTTCTGGCTGTGCGCCGGCTGTGGCTCCTTCATCTCAGGGAGTGTTGGGGTTGAGCAACAACAAAAATAGGTCCACTCAATTCACTCAATTTA
Source organism: Gammarus roeselii (assembly GCA_016164225.1). Lineage (NCBI taxonomy): Eukaryota > Metazoa > Arthropoda > Malacostraca > Amphipoda > Gammaridae > Gammarus > Gammarus roeselii. Next base: position 6,666 of record SDVV010015789.1, on the reverse strand, counting down.
ACTTCATCTCTTCCACACATAAAACGCTTCAATTCCAATCCACATTTGTTCCCCACTCGTCCATCTTCCCACCAGAGCACATCCAGTGACCCATAACGATACGGTTTGGAGAGGAATTGATCCCTTCTCCACCAATTTCTCCTTGAACTCGCACAGGTAGGAAACAAACAAGAAGGAATCCCGAGCTCTTCGCTTCGCCTCAATTAAGTCGCCTCTTACGACACGCAAGAGGCACGGCGAAAGTATTTCATCCCTCCGCCGCACAGGCAGTCAGAAACTTGGACAATAGTCGATTTCTCATAACATCTTCAAGAAAATTGCTTTGTTTTTCAAACACCGGTTAATATTTGTTCCTCGAACGCTACTAATCAATGCCTTACATGGTAAGTCGGATGATGAGTGGCGGTGACTGAATATAGGTACGGAACTAAATCGACCACAAGGGCTGGTTATCAGACTCAAGCATTGACTGCTTCTTCCGTACTTTTCTTAATAATCATAACAAATACAAATATTTTTAAATATGATGTAACCATTTGAAATGTTACATTGAAGAACTTCATAAATAAAATTTGAAACTGCTGCACTCAATGAGAGACCTTATAAAAACGAACAGTTAATACATTCACCTGACCTCAACAGCAACAGTGGAACACTGTTCTGGCCAACAACATTGAGCCGAACTGCAAATACAACACGCATGTTTTGTGTCCCAATTGAAGAAGCAGAAGCCAGTTAGAAAAAATTTAATCCGAATACAGCCGCAATATTAATGGCATGTGCCATAAATGGGCCGTACCATTTTCATCCTTTTATTTTCAGGCGGATTCAGAAGAGGGCGATCAAGAAGATCTGAGCCGCCCATTCCGTTGCCATAACTTTTCACTCCTGCTGTCTGTGTAATGCATAATTGGCCTCTGCTTTCACTATTCGTTTTGTTTGACTCAACAGCATTACTGCTTCAACATTGCCATAATCATTTTCATTTCAGTATTGCGATGTCAACAGCACCTCAAATGAAGTATGTTCACGGACCCTTGCATCACGGAACATTAATATATAAGTTGGTTCCACGACCAAAAATTCAGGGAAGAAAATTAGATAACAAAAAGATTGAAACAATAGCACATTCAGTTCACCCACCTTCAATACCTCTCGGCCTCCTCCTACTATCCTGTTCCTCTTTCGCCTCTGCTCGACTCCTAATCTTCATTCCACAAGTAGATGGTCAGACATTCCTCTACCCTCTCCTCCACCTGTGCGTCGAAGTGATAGAATGTCTCCAGCGTGTCGTAGAATTGGATACTTTTGATTGAATCGATAAAACACGTAGTAGCAATTTCAAATCCCAATTTGGTCATTGGGCTCTTCCGGGAGTAATCGTAGCTATAAAGATTTTAGAAGTCAATTACGTGTCGAAAAAAAACACTGAGCGTCTCTGCCTAGCGCGATCACTTTCCCGTATTCGATTTCAAGGGATATTTTCAAATAAAAATCAGTTCGATATCATTCCCAATACTATAAATTATACAAATATCTTCGCCTATATCAGACAAAGTTCCACCGATGACCGATAAGGAAATAAATGAAATTTGAATTTTTATGTGTATATGTCGTACCATAACTGAACGAAAATGGAACAATCTCAATCGAAAAATACATACATAATTTTTTCTGCCTTTTCAAGATTATTTAAAAAACGTAAAATATGTTTCAAATACCGAATTGGTGCATCATGTGTCTGTCAAACACTTATGGAAGTGCAACCTCAACCGTCAAACATCACAGGTACAGTTGAGCTAAGAAATAAAATTCTGAAATGATAACCACGATAACTGAAGAACGCCATCATGTGATCATTTTTTTCATATATAAATGGTTCCTGAGTATCTGCATTACTCAATATAAATATTTATACAAATTTGTTCATAATCGTTTCATGCATTCGGTAATGAACTAGCTCTTATCAAGACCTAACTCTGCTATAGCGGCTATTAATACCATGCATTAACGGCTATTTTGTTGATGCGATGTCCCGCAGCAGCGGTACGATGTCCTGTAACAGCGGTGCGAGGTCCCGTAGCAGCAGTACGATGTCCGGAGTCAAGTCGAGGAGTCCCGAAGCAGCGGTACGATGTCTTGAGGGAGAAAGAGACGCTGCTCACATGAGGCAAATCAGAGCGAGATAAACAGAAGTGTCTGTTCCCTTAGGCTGGCGACACGATAAACAGAAGTGTCTGTATCCTTGGGCTGGCACGCTAAACAGAAGTGTTTGTATCATTGGGCTGGCAACACGATCAACAGAAGTGTCTGTATCCATGGGCTGGTAACACGCTAAACAGAAGTGTCTGTATCCTTGGGCTGGCAACACGATACACAGAAGTGTCTGTATCGTTGGTCGGGCAACACGAAAAACGGAAGTGTCTGTATTCTTGGGCTGGCAACACGATACACAGAAATGTCTGAATCCTAGGGCTGGCAACACGATGAACAGAAGTGTTTGTGTCCTTTAGCAGACAACACGATAAACAGAAGTGTCTGTATTCTTTAGCTTGCAACACGATAAACAGAAGTGTCTGTACCCTTGGGGTGGCAGCACGAAAAACGGAAGTGTCTGTATCCATGGGCTGGTAACACGATACACAGAAATGTCTGAATCCTAGGGCTGGCAACACGATAAACAGAAGTGTCTGTGTCCTTTAGCAGACAACACGATAAACAGAAGTGTCTGTATCCTTGGGCTGGCAACACGATAAACAGAGGTGTCTGTATCCTCGATCTGGCAACACGATGGCAACACGACAAACAGAAGTGTCTGTATCCTTGGTCTGGCAACACGATTAACAGAAGTGCCTGTATACTTTCGCTGGCAACACGATAAACAGAAGTGTATGTATACTTTAGCTAGCAATATTATAAATAGATGTGTCTGTATCCTTGGGCTGGCAAACACGATGAACAGAGAAGTGTGATTTGGGTGTGGAATGTGCATTTACTGCGACTGTTAATGCAGTGAAGGAGGGGTGAGGCTTGGAATGTGGGCCTAGTGAGGTAGGCAGGATTTGTGCGGTTAACTCGCTTCACGGCTGTGAAGGGTAGTGGCTAGGTACATAGCTGATTTCTGCCCTTACACTGACGATGAACTCTCACAAACACATAAACACTGTGTTGTTGATACGGCACACACACTTCGTTTGCACTGGTGCAATTATTCAGATTTTTAGAATGTTCTTCTTATGATGGCCGATTTAAAATTTGCCAGGTATAATACTTAGCGCACCTCCTCTATTTATATCGAGCAGAGAAGGAAACTAGCTCAACCACACCTCACGGCTGCCACAACAAGATTGTGGTGCATTCAACTGCATGAGAATGCAACGCGCAGTTTATTTGGGCTTAGTGTACGCATAAATGTTTTTTGTAGCACTGTAGAGGGCCACTGGGTGAACAATATAGGGCTCGTCATCAATAAGTCATTTGAACCGCATTTTGATTCAAGTGCAGCCTGATATATTCTGAGCATAGATCCTACAAAACTTATGCTAAGTGTCTTTATGCAATCACAGTCAAAGAATTGGAGTAAAACAATTGACTTCTCCAAGACCAATAAATGGTAGAGCAAATACTATTCCCATTCGGGAGTGAACGCCGAAGTAAAATTTTTGTATATAAGCTGATACGGCTCTTTATTGGATGCAAATGTATTGTTTAGCAAGTAAAATAGGGGCGGAATGACTTGATTAGACTCTCGTTTCAGATGGTGATTCTGCCTATCGCTTGAGCATTGTTTGCCAAGATCCGACAGCGTGGACGACAGAGACAACAACCTCAATACTTCCTTCCCATCTCACTAATTCTCAACAGGATTAAAATGGGCGACGGTGGTGGCTATTGCATGTGCTCAAATGTTCTTTCATCATCATCAAATCAAGATTATACATCAAACCCCGCTTAATCTTCCTGAAGTATGCCACTTACTTCTAGGATGATGGAAATGCATTGAAAGGTTCACATGGTCACCATTTCAGGGCTCACGGTTGCAGAACAATGTCGTGGCCACCCATAAATGCTCAGATCATCCAACTGAAATGAGGGCGGAATGAGGAAACCAGAGCCTCATCCAATTCTTTCTTCTCGCTGACTCACCATCACTCCGGAATAGGGTACGTGGATCTTGACCATTTAGCCGCATCAACCGTTTCCAACGATTACACTGTTCAATAGAACATTTTTGTGTCGATCTGCAAATTGCAACCGCTTCTTCTTATTTGCGTCACTGAGAAGCGGTTTCCTAGAAGTAACACTTCTCAAATCCATGCGTTAATTTTTCAATACACGGTACACGAGAAAAGGCTTCGAAGAAGCTCGGTTTCGGCCATTCAATAGTCACACGTAGGTAAGTTCGACATCTCCGCCTTGCTGAAGGTGGAGACACCTTTTCAACGTTGACTGCTAAGAATGTCACCCAACTATAGGCAGGTATGTTGAGCCATCACGTCAGGCAATGTTGACAGAACGCATTCTTTAAAAAATGGTGCGAGCAAACAAGGAGCAAGGAGAATTTTATTTCAGGATATCGTTGGACGACCTATCTTGGCGCTACCAGTGTGGATTAATGTAACAAGTAGTGGCGCTGTATTTTCCCCCCAATTCCATTGAGAGAACTGAACTAATATTAGAAATAAAAAAGCTAATAGACCGTTTGTGTACTACTACAAAATATAAATTTAGCTATTCTGTCAAAAATAAAAAAAAACTAATGTCGTTGTTCATTTGTTGATTTTACAGCTTCAGGATTAATTTGTAATTAGAATTTTTGTTGTATTTATATGCAAACTTCGCATTCTTTAACTTGTTTCGGTTATACATTTTTAATTTAAAATCTGAATTGAACGACAAAATGATTAAACTGATATCATTCAGTATCAGATTTTACTCTAAAGAGTGTGACAGTACCAGGAGCAGAGGACATTCTTTTTACATGTCCGTATAGAGTTCAGGCTATAATGTTTGGCAACTTATCAAAGCCCAAGCAGCCGTCAGTAGCATGGCGGGATGTAGAGGTAAACTTTCTTCCCACCCTTAGTTATAAGTTATTATTAAGTTTATCGAAATAGCAAACGTTGTCTTCAGAACCGCTCCCGCTGACGAAGACTTGGTACGTATCATCTGTGTATTCTGATATTTCAGTAATTTTGTCAAGATATCATTATACTTAAATAAATTTTAAATCCTTAAATCGTTACCTCGAAGCTTTATTTAAATTATTTCATCCCATGTCTGCTGATGAAACAGTCTCTCGGCTATTGCAGTGTTGGTCCACGCTCCCTGCCCCTTCCTTCGTCTGAGCAAACCATTTGCCATCTGTACCATCCGTCTGTATCACTTCTGGGCCTCAGTAGACCAGCTCCCACCTGTACCAGCTGCATTATTTCTGTGTCCCCGCAGACCAATTCTGTCTTCCATAATTGTGCCCATTGCAACTGAGTAGATGGCGTCCGCATATCAGGCGCTATTTACGTTTCTTATCACTTGAGGCTCCAGTAACTCTTCCCTTGATTGCAAACTTTGTGTCCTCTTGAGATACCAGGGAACGACGGGACGGCATAGCAATCATTCCTGTTTCTAGTTCGCGCACTGGAATGGAAAAATATAGATGATATTTTTTAACTTAGTAAAAAATAAATTTAATACTCACCAGTATATATATGCTGCATAGATTTTGGGATCTATAACATGTTCAATGCTAATATAACTATGAACAACTAGTATGCACCTGCAGACACAATGTTTGTTTTATTCAGTATAGGGCATTAATATTGACAATCTACGGCTCCCACGGTTCTTATATTTTAAACATTGTTTAGTATCACACTGGAATTGCATCTTCAAGCCAAAATATGGTTATAAATTATAGACGTAGATGGGATGTAAAATGAAAGCCTCATTGTACATAGAATAACAGGAACAAATCAAACATTGATCTAATAGAACTGCTCTGTTACGTCATATTCCCTCATTGGAATTCGTCATAACCTGTTTTCTTTTCATACTCTATTGCAAGCGGCCTAGTCGCTATGTACGGGTTCAGTTAGCTGCTGCGAGAGAAAAATATTGGATGGTCATTAGGTCCTACTCCAAGAGACGTCAATACTCTGGCGGTTAGGTCATTTAGTCCAGAGTCAAAATGTAGTTTGAGCGAGTACCAAAAAAGTCTCTTATACTTCTGTCCTTACCATTTCGTGTATGAATGTATGTATAGATATACAACCGTTTCCCCCTAATTAATAGGCTGGCTAGGCTGACACAGAGGATGGAGGCGCCCGATCTCCCCGCCACAAGACCGCGGTATCGCTGCCGAAGCTAGAACTCGCGACGTGAAGCACCAGTTGCTGGCACTACAGACGGATACGCTAATCACTCGACCACGGCGGTCATTATTTTATGCATTTTCATGTATGTGACTCGATTATTGCTACATAAATGATTCATGTTCGTAGATATAGTTGATCATGAGCCCTCTCTCTCTGGAACACGGGCCATGATACCGTCACTTGTAATTACCTCGGGAGTTATTCTAAAGTCGCGCAAACTTCCACTCCGTCGATCATGATCAGTTCGATTCAATGTACTCTCGTCAACTTGAGTGATTCTATATGTATATAT
>SDVV010015788.1:0-14432 GCA_016164225.1 Gammarus roeselii | reverse complement strand
GAAACGGCCGAATCTTTCCATGACTTTTTTGCATGCGTTGAAAAGCACGCATACGAAGAGGTGAACGAACCTGCCAAAATTTCTTCTGGTGTGTGCGAACCCCGTTTTGACAAAAGCTAACTCTGTTCACACTCCCTTCTCATAGCAACTCATTCCTCAAGAAGGACCAGATGAGGTCATTGAGCCCGGCAAGCAGATTACAAATTGCCTTCACCATTTCTCAATGATAAACGCCAATTCTTGCGGGGACTATAATAGCATTGCGTTACAGTATCTCAAGGGCAGGTTTGAAATTGTCCTGTCATCTCCCGAAGCTCGTTAACACATTCATTGCAATGAATTCATTCCCTCAAAATTTAAAACCATAAGCCTCCTATACCAGGAGCTTATAAAATATAGGAAACATAATCACAAATCAACTTGAGGAGGCAAACCTGATTGAACGAACAGGCTGAAGATCTCTTTTGAAGACGCACTACTCAAATCCTCCGAACGCGTATACAAAGCTATCGCAGACGAAAACTATCATTACTCGTGCTGCTGAACCTCTGTGAAACCTTTGACTGATAATCACGACATCTTGCTGAAAAACTTTTACTACTGAATTTCCGAAGACTTTGGGTTGAGAGCTACCACAAGCATTAAGCCCCTATCTGTCGCGTTAGGCAAAAATATTTCCTACCCTCCAAGACTACTAAATTTCGGAGTTTTACATTGATTGAATCTCTGACTGGTTCTTCTCCTTTTGTTCATTAATGACATTCACTGTAGAAACCACCTCGACAACACCAGAACAAACCACCTCGACAACACCAGAAAAAACCTCCTCGACAACATCAGAATAAACCACCTCGACAACACCAGAATAAAGCACCTCGACATCACCAGAATAAACCACCTCGACAACATCAGAATAAACCACCTCGACAACACCAGAATAAACCACCTCGACAACACCAGAATAAACCACTTCGACAACACCAGAATAAACCACCTCGATCACACCAGAATAAACCACCTCGACAACACCAGAATAAACCACCCCGACAACACCAGAATAAACCACCTCGACAACACCAGAATAAACCACCTCGACAACACCAGAATAAACCACCTCGACAACACCGGAATAAACCACCGCGACAACACCAGAGTAAACCACCTCGACAACACCAGAATAAACCACCTCGATAACACCAGAATCACATTATATGCTGATCAATTTTTGTTCATCAGACCGGCAAGTAGTTTAGAAGAGTTGAAGAACGTCCCATTAACTATGTTTCACGTTGTAATGTACTCTATATTGTGGCCATATCTGAATTGAAGGTCATGGCTCATTTATATACGTTTTCTAAGTGTATTGTATATATTTTTGTGTTTTATTGTGCTACGAGAAAAAGTTTCAGACTCTTTGTTTATGATTTCTTTTTATTTTGCCAGGCGCTTGTCGGGCTGATTCGATCCAAGAAGAATTTTGTCATCACAACGCCCTATTCCGACCACTTCTCATATCCAAGATCCTTTTTAACGAAACCTCTGCATTGTCAGCTTGAGGATACTATTAGAAATAGTTCTCTAAGGGCTCTTTACCCAACAGCTGAGCGTTCGAAAATTGAACATCCCCTTTCCATCCGCTTGCCATCATCCAAACATTCTTCGCGCGCTTCACCCGTCCAACTGATGGAGAATTCCGTCGTTTTAACTTCTTCTTTCGAGATGCCTGAAGAGAAAAGTACATCGGAAGTTCCTGGTAGCACTGGTTTTCCGAGTAAATCGAAAACTCGGGATGATATCCCCATCAACAGCTACGATGTGGAATCTAAACTTACTTTCGACACTCGTAAATGTAAGGTCAAGCAGATGACACAAGGTCTTTCTTGCATCGAAGAGAGTCGAAATCATTGCCATGTTGAATTGAGTGAAGAGCCCAGCGCCAATTCTGATGCAGTCATGCGCATGAAACTTAATGACCAAGCGCCAGCAAATGAGGTAACTCGAACCCAAGTTTGCAATTCAAATCACTTGGCAGAGAATCGATATCTTTCTACGAATCCTGCTACACTGCTCGACGAGGTGCTGAAGGTGTGGGCCAGCAGCGATCCTCTTTCTAAATTGGTCATCGTCACTCGTTTGTACGAAAAGAAAGGTGAGCACCACGCGGCGTATGACATATTGTCTTACTCTGCTAGTGTTAGTATGCTTCCCTTCAGCGTCGTGAGGACGAAAGGAACCGACGAGTGGTCTGCTTTCGTGGGCAAAATTCCGGTTGGAGTGATGAAGTGCAGGACAGGAAAATTTGCAAGGAAAAGCTTAAGCGAAAGCTTGCTGGAACAGTCTTGTTCCAGGTGTTGCTTGTTGGTAATGAAAAGAAGGTTCTTCAATACAAAGTATTTGTCTGGTTCTAAGAACTTCCGTCGAGAGAATGACGTCTGGAAATCAGACGGAAAAGACGAAAAACAACCCGTAAATTCCGCTTATGATGAACACTCGGAGGAATATTGTGCAGGATCATCGAAGCTTGTTCCCGCATCAAACGGATTTGAATCTGAAATAACCGAGATCATTCAAGAATTCGTCAAGAGCTACGATAGTGGCCTACCTTGCTACCAGAAACTGACCTTTGCTTTTCCTTTAACTGAAAAGGAGAAACAAATGATCTTCAGGGCTGCTCAAGATGCCGGACTGAAAGCTAAAACTGGTCGAATAAAGGGGGTGGCATGTCTCGATGTCAAAATACGATCTAATATTCGAGTGGAACTTCTTGACGTTTTGAGAAGTGGTCAACAATCTGACCGCTACCGTTTGCATTTGCCGGGCACATACACCATCAATAACATCCTGACTTCGAGACGCGAGCTCAAGAACAAGTCTGTCTGTAACACGTCTGAACTAAAGACGAATGATCACGCGGCATCTCCTAAACGACCAACCATTGCTGACGATCACACAAAATCTGATGATGCGCACGAGGATTCAGAATAAAACTTCTACACCGAAGTTCTGTGGATTTCTGATCTACAATCAATTGTGTTCTTCTCTCAATGCTCCCCAGCAGATGTGATCAAGCAATCCCCTGCGTCTCCGCCGGAACTCTGCGCGCAGTTCCAAATCAAATTCATCTCTGTTTTTACACCAGCATTATACTATCAGCATAGTGTTTCCTCATGAATAGGATATCACTGGATTCATTACATTTTTGTTCACATTTTGCAATAATGAAATGAAAATTGGATTCCTTTGAAAATATAGAAATGTAGTTACTGGTTTAGAATTGAGAAATTAAGAGTTGCTATTGAATAAGGAAGACTTTTTTTGAATCGGGCATTTTAGTAACGTCCATCAGAAGTATATATTCATAACTTGCTTGTGGCTGTACATGATGTACCTTGAAGCCTTATAACGTGTCCTGCACGCTAACGTATGGAAGTATTTTGCTACCCTCTCTTTTTACTGGTGAAGTTTTTAAAAACGTGCTTTGATGTCAAACAATTTCGAACACGCCAGTATTTCAGCTTGTTGGTTGTGCTACTTAATTAGCACACTATACGGAACTTCTGAAATAGGCCGCCAAAAGCAAAGGTAGAAATGCGCTCAGTTTTACTGCCTTTTAAACACTAGTACTTGTGTGACCAGCGAGTTGCTATCAATCCTAAACGATTATGTAGGGAAGTCGCGTATCTCCGTTACGGCATTTGTCTAACATAACCTCAAACTAATATTCCCAAGTAACAATTGGTTAACTTTGTAATTGGTCTTCAACTGTATTGCTTCCAAGTAAGAACACTTGTATGAAGTTTTAATACATTAATCATATTAGTACATGAATTGTTTGTGCTCTCAATATCTTCCTATTACCAATAATACAATAGAATGTTGAAGGGTGCTTGTTTAGTAATGATCAGCAGGCCATGTGTCTGAACGGCCATATTGGAACGGGTCTTCGAGTATTCTTGCTACCTCTTCTTCTCCCGATAATTTTGTAACATGTAATCAACCAATCAACTCTTTTGTAATAACCGGAGGTTGCGGACTCGTGATTGATCTAATAGTCACAGGTTGCGTAATCAGGATTGATGTAATAGTTGCAGGTTGCGTAATCAGGATTGATGTAATAGTCGCAGGTTGCGTAATCAGGATTGATGTAATAGTCGCAGGTTGCGTACTCAGGACTGATGTAATAGTCGCAGGTTGCATAATCAGGATTGATGTAATAGTCGCAGGTTGTGTAATCAGGATTGATGTAATAGTCGCAGGTTGCGTAATCAGTATTGATGTAATAGTCGCAGGTTGCGTAATCAGGATTGATGTAATAGTTGCAGGTTGCATAATCAGGATTGATGTAATAGTTGCAGGTTGCATAATCAGGATTGATGTAATAGTCGCAGGTTGCGTAATCAGGATTGATGTAATAGTCGCAGGTTGCACACTCAGGATTGATGTAATAGTCGCAGGTTGCGTACTCAGAATTGATGTAATAGTTGCAGGTTGCGTAATCAGGATTGATGTAATAGTCGCAGGTTGCGTAATCAGGATTGATGTAATAGTCGCAGGTTGCGTACTCAGGACTGATGTAATAGTCGCAGGTTGCATAATCAGGATTGATGTAATAGTCGCAGGCTGTGTAATCAGGATTGATGTAATAGTCGCAGGTTGCGTAATCAGTATTGATGTAATAGTCGCAGGTTGCGTAATCAGGATTGATGTAATAGTTGCAGGCTGCATAATCAGGATTGATGTAATAGTTGCAGGTTGCATAATCAGGATTGATGTAATAGTCGCAGGTTGCGTAATCAGGATTGATGTAATAGTCGCAGGTTGCACACTCAGGATTGATGTAATAGTCGCAGGTTGCGTACTCAGAATTGATGTAATAGTCGCAGGTTGCACACTCAGGATTGATGTAATAGTTGCAGGTTGCACACTCAGGATTGATGTAATAGTCGCAGGTTGCGTAATCAGGATTGATGTAATAGTTGCAGGTTGCACACTCAAGATTGATGTAATAGTCGCAGGTTGCGACTCAGGATTGATGAAATAGTCGCAGGTTGCACACTCAGGATTGATGTAATAGTTGCTGGTTGCACACTCAGGATTGATGTAATAGTCGCCGGTTGCGCACTCAGGATTGATGTAATAGTCGCAGGTTGCGTACTCAGGATTGATGTAATAGTTGCAGGTTGCACACTCAGGATTGATGTAATAGTCGCAGGTTGCGTAATCAGGATTGATGTAATAGTCGCAGGTTGCGTGATCAGGATTGATGTAATAGTTGCAGGTTGCGTAATCAGGATTGATGTAATAGTCGCAGGTTGCACAGGCAGGATTGATGTAATAGTCGCAGGTTGCGTAATCAGGATTGATGTAATAGTCACAGGTTGCGTAATCAGGATTGATGTAATAGTCGCAGGTTGCGTAATCAGGATTGATGTAATAGTCGCAAGTTGCGTAATCAGGATTGATGTAATAGTCGCAGGTTGCATACTCAGGATTGATGTAATAGTCGCAGGTTGCACACTCAGGATTGATCTTATAGTTGCAGGTTGCACACTCAGGATTGATGTAATAGTCGCAGGTTGCGTACTCAGGATTGATGTATTAGTTGCAGGTTGCACACTCAGGATTGATGTAATAGTCGCAGGTTGCGTAATCAGGATTGATGTAATAGTCGCAGGTTGCGTTCTCAGGATTGACGTAATAGTCGCAGGTTGCACACTCAGGATTGATGTAATAGTCGCAGGTTGCGTACTCAGGATTGATGTAATAGTTGCAGGTTGCGTACTCAGGATTGATGTAATAGTCGCAGGTTGCACACTCAGGATTGATGTAATAGTTGCAGGTTGCGTATATGGAGGATTTTTTCAATAGGGTATATTATTTTTAGGTTTAGTTTGGAATTTTTTGGTTGATTAATAGGCAGGTAAGATGGAAACTTCCTGTACAATTAATATTATTTTGTCTTCTAATTGTTTCAATTTCCTTGCTTGTCTACAGAACACATTGAACAGATGGATACAGTTGCTAAATTGAATATGTCAGTAGACTGAATACTTCCCAGATTCAGGAAGCTGAAGAGTTGGTGTAAAATAACTGCGGTTACAAAAAGTTCACTATGGCTCTCATAGTATGTCTGGTCATGTCATGACGTAAAGGGCGTGTGGTAATACATAGATACGCCAACCATTTTAATTTTTTCAATATTCAACTGCTTTAAAAACAATGTTAATGCCGTTTGTAGGGTCTACAGATATCTTACCGGATCGGACATAAGTTAGGAGGCGGATGTTCTGACCATAAAGGCGAACACTGATGTGAGGTCATACCATGACCGATGGTGAGAATGAGCAATTTCAAATGTCAATCAAATACATTTTCCACGCATAATATATTTATCCCCACTTGTTCATTCTGCAACTCATGCACATGGTGTTCTTTTAAATCACTACTTGTGTGACCAGCGAGTTGCCGGCAATTCTAAACAATTATTTTTGTAAGTTATCTCCTGCGGTGAGCCCAGGCGCACCCAAGCGATACATGACCGGTTCAAGAGCTGCACTCTCGGGTAGCCGTTTTGTACCAACCTCTCTCTTGATCCCTACTGTTCCTGATCCCATGATGAAGGTTCCTTAAGTGGCTGCAGACCTCATGCATAAGAACTTCGTTACCTGCATTTTTATTCCTCACGACTTCCTCAAAGGTTGTGTCAAAGTACTGTATAGACATAGATTTATTACGCAAATCATTTATTTACGCTAATCAGGCATAGTACTGGATAAATGTGTTCCAGATATTGTCTTACGCCTAACATTACTTACGGCGAAGGAACCCCTCGTCACGACATGTACTGGCGCCTGTGTCGACGCAACTCCAGATACATCAGGTTTATATTATTCGTGAGCAAACGGACGGGCTAATGCACCACCAGGGAAATATATACGTCGTCTTTCAAACGTTAGTGCCAACATCCCTGCACTGAGATTATATGAATTTACATGCAAACAGCCGTTTTCTCCTGTATGTCTGTTTATACACAAACACATCATACGATCTTCCTGAAGTAATGTTGAACTGCTCATTTTATCAAGCGAAAAAAAATGTTACGAAAGTTTCTTGGTAACTGTAGTGGTTACGGTGGTGCAGCTGTATGTATACCTTGAGGAGGTCCATGCATAATTGATACCTCGTACCTTTGCCCCGCGGGATAGAATTACGTACCCTAGAATACAACGTACGCTTGCCCATGATGAGAAATACTTGTTTCTTAAGTTAGGTTTCATTCGGTTGAAGGGTTCCAATAAGTCGCTCGTAACGCGGCAAGCAAATATATCCATCTGCACGCAAAATAACGTTACATGTCGGCTCGCAGTCACTACCCCACGTACAAGACCAGGGTGGGCACCACAGTATACATTTTCATTTGTTACCCTACCAAACCGCTCTACGGAGGAGTCTGCATTAATTTCGCGTTGGGACTCCGGTGAAACATGGAAGCAACTACTACTACTACTGTTTCCCTACTTTGTTAAGTTTAGCAAAGGAAGCTACAATTTGTTCTTCCAACGTGTAATTTGACTTTAATTGAATTTTTGTTACGATTTCATAAATCGATGTAGGACTTTTCAACTAACTATTATGTTGGATTTCCATTCTACATAAATTTCAAGCAAATATTGATCATTTGCTTATTCTGAAATTTGTAAATCTTCAGCAGAGCTGGTTTTGCGGTGTACAGCACCAAAATTGCTCGTTGGAATTGTACTGTTTCTGCATAAATCACTGAAGATTTTTGTCTCAAACTGATCGTTTTTTTAAACAATATTTAAAATTTATTTTTGACATCAATAATGAGATGCTACATTTGTGAGCTCAGATTCTTATTCAATTGAAAGTTAGATTCATTTTTATCTACAGTACTTTGTATTTTAATAGATATAGAAAAATACACTGATGACCGTAATCATGAGTCGTATTAATAGGCGTGAACCCAGAGCCGAGTTGCCCACGCTATTCTTGTACAAAGCCAGGCTCGCATTCCAACAACACTGGTTGAGAGCACCCATCCAATTTCACCTAAGATAGGGTCTTAAAATCAAGCGAAAGAACATCTAATAACATTTCTCAAAATCAGAAACAAAATAACATCACTTCGGTCCTAAATAACATCAAAAAACTGATAATGCCAACGCCCACAGATAGCCACTGCCCATCCATGCCCTCGGCAAATCATGGCAGTACCAAATTGGGTATTGTCCTGAAAAAGACATTGACTCGTTACTGGGCGCTGCATGGCACGAGGCCGATAGAATATGGACTACTATTCAGGTTTCATAAAAAAAAAACGGTCACGACGACGCCTCCCTGATATATATTCGGTACGGTACTTCTACAACAGAGACTACAATCATCCGTTGGGAGACTTGGTCCCCACAATGCTGAGCAATGCTCTAGGACTTCTCATTGACATAGTTCAGGAAGATGGTTTCGCCCATACAACAATAAAGTTTATCAAGCCATACTTGAATAACAATCAGTCAGATCTCAGGGTACTCATTCACCTAAAAGATCATTACAGTGCACTTTTACCTATGCAGAAATTCTGAAAATCTCCCAAAACAAGCTGTAAGCCTAATGATAGAATCTCCGCCAACAAATTCACCGCCCGTATGATGCACCTGACACATGCATCTACGCAGAGGACCCGCAAGCAGCGTCTATAAGGGCCAGAAACTTATCACAAGCAGCACTGCCGCCATCGGTAGCAACCACATAATTCGAAGCAATAATCATCGCAGAGCGCCCGCACACATGTGACTAGATGGCACTTGGGCCCCTCGTGAGCCGAGCGACCAAGCAAACGAGCCTCTTGCAAAGGACAAGAACCACATACAAATAAAACACATGAATGTGAGAAGTCTATCGTCCAAGATTGACCAGATCAAGCTAATGCTTAGGGATGAAAATGTCGATATTCTCTGTCTAACTGAGACATGGCTTGCACCCAACATTGACAGTAATTTTGTTCAGATAAATGGGTATGAACTGTTCAGAAATGACCGAGGTAAGAGAGGAGGCGGTGCTTGTATCTACGCCAAAAACGAGTACATAACCAGGACATTGAAAGCGGTTTGAAACGGAGACGAAGTCGACGGTGTTCGGATTACCGTCTGAGTGAAGACAATCAAATCCTTTATTGTCGGAGCCATTTACAGGCCACCAAAGCCAGCAACCAGTCATTCAGCTACATAGAATCCAATCTCCAGAGAGCAGCTAATTTGAAAAAGAACATGCACGTTTTAGTAAATTTCAACGAAAATCAATTGAAAACAAATAATTTGGGCTCAATTATTAAAAGACTGAAAATAAAACAGCTTTTTGAGGAGCCAACTAGAATCATACAAGAAAGTAGCTCATTGCTTGATCTGATAATCACGAACAATCAATCGTTTGTCCTCTACACCAACGTCTGTGAATCTCTTGCCGAGCATAAATAAATAAGCTGCCTGATCACTGTGCGTAGAGAAAAACGGCAACCCGTCGTTCGGACGTATTGAACCAAAGAATACTACTCACGAGACTAGTTGAAACAAGATTTATGGAGCAGAGTATCATTGCTCAACAACATGCGTAATACGGACGATGTGAATACTCAATCGACCATTTGCGAGAAACGTCCTCAGCGGCCGTCGACACAGTAGCACCAATAGTCACAAAGAAACTTACACGCCCTCCAGTAAGCTGGATGACTCCTGAACTCAATCAGGAGATACAAAACCGAAAGTATTTACAAAGGCATCTGAAAGGTCAGGCCAACATAAATGCTGAAAAAATAACACCGACTCAAATAGCACGAATCTGACCGATGAATCGCGTGTTCTAAATGTCTTGCGAGTGGTCTGCCAACCGATGAGGAAACGCGTAAAAAAAAACTAATAGGCGAAGCAAAGAGAGATGCGCACCTTGCTCAATTAGAAAAAGCAAAAAACCATCCAAAGTATACTTGGAACATCCCTGGAAACATTGTGCCCAACAAGAAACCAAAAAAGACTTCAAATTATAAAAACCCTGCAGAAATAGCAGAATCGTTCAATAAGTTTTTTGCTAACTTTGGAAAGCACACATACAAAGAGGTAATGAACGAAGACAACAAAATTTCCTCGGTGTATTGCAGACATGTTTTGGTACGAATACATTTGTTTGGCCAACGTGGTTAAAGTGTATCTGACCCTCACCATACTTATTTTTACGAATAGTCTGAGATGATCTACGTGGCCATATATTTTACATCTCTCTTGTGTGAGTCGGTAATAGAATATTGAACAAACTTGGGTAAAAAAGCAGGACAAAATGTAACAAGAGGACATTATAAGGGCGTGGCCTGAAAAACGTGAACTGATTGGCTTTATTTTGTTTAGAAATACGTTTCAGAATCAATTTCGGCGATTTTTTCGTAAAATTGATAATGAGATTCTAGTGAGACATGTATTCGTGATCGTGAAGGGGTAAAAGGAATTTGACTGCAATATTTATAGAGATTTTTTTAGATTTTAATTTTTAAAATCGTTGAAACCGATTCATGTGTACACAATGAACAAATACTGATGATCATCTGACATTTTATTTCAAGGTGGTCAGGAGACCTTAACACACAAAAACAAGGGTCGAGTTCTCGGCAAAAAAGATGTTGATGTATGCGAACTGGGAATGCGTTTGCTGAAGAACCTGAGATATGATCCGGACATGTTATTTTTTCTCGAAATTGGTTAAAATGCAGGGATGAGCTCCACAAACGAGATTTTGGTGTCCCTAAAAAGGAACACCATAATAATTCGATGTGGTTCGACGTACCTCAATATGCGGGCATTTATTTGATCATCAAAAAGATATTGACGTAAAACAAGCTTATTTACGATTCAACATTTAGTTGATTTGGTTTCTATTTGTTCTGAGTCCTATAGTTTTCTAACAAGAAACTGAGGTGCGGTCGATTGAACTGTAAGTTTTATTGTTTCACAGCAATGGCACATCCTTTTGAACAATAATAACATAAATCGAGCAGTGCGTGTGAGTCCTTAACTCCTATAGATTCCAAGAATGCCGATAGGGTGCTGCTGCTTTGACGTGCACCGTCTTTATGCTAAAAATGACGTGCACCTGCATTTGATATGAATTTGCAATAGAAAATGTCTTTTTAATAATTTTATATGTAAGCTCAATCTAACCGAGAGCCCATAGAAATAGATACTTTTCCTGTTGGCACATGGAATATGATGCATTTCGTCAAAAGCGCACTATGTAATACCAACGCCGGAAAACTATATTTCGCCTTTCATATTTCAACGTCCTTCTAATGAAATTGCGTGCGTTTATGTCAGTTATTTTGGTTGTATGCTTACAACCATACGTCAGGAGGAAAACTTTCATATGTATTACATACCTTAAAACTTTCAATCTCGATGCATGAGAGATGTCGAAAACAAACCGCTAAAATAAAAATGAGTACCAATATTTGAAGCTTATTGTACATGATTATGGAACATTGTTAGTAAAGAGACAAAGTGTTTTCGATAACCGTGGTAATTATGGTGGTACAGTATTATACCATGGAGTACTAAATACATGACCCGAGAAGCACAGATACGTTTGCTCCAAGGATTTGAACTACGTACTTCAGAATAATACGTCTATTTTACCCCCGGATTAGAAACGCACGGTCCTAAGTTATTTTAGGTAGGGTTTGAAAGGTTCCACCAATACGCTTGTAACCTATCCAGTAAATTTGCGTTTTGATCTCGTACCGTACATATCAAGTTATCCAACGCTGCGTGTAGCCTTTCCAATCTGTTGTCTCCTTTCAATCGTAGTGGGCACTGGTTGAGTTCAGTCATGTGGCCTCACTTCTTGTTGCAGCTACCAATAACAACAAACCAGTAACATAAAGCTCTATCTACTCCTCGCACTCTTCAACACCATCACATCAGCCTTCGGTAGGTACTACATATCTGTACCTACCCATTAGGTTTCCTTCCTGCAGTGCATGACGCACTTATCACCTTGACGGCATAGTCTGGTGATATTCTTCTCAGCTTACAGATGTAGAAGACGCAGTCATGGAGCCATTGCCTGACAACTCCATTTCCTCTTTGCTGTCCAAACCTTTTGCCTCTTTGTCTTCTCATACACAAACCTCATGGTTAAAGTGACTTACAGCTGCAGATTTCTCTACCTTGTCATCAGACAAACTGAGACAGTCAGGTCCTCTCAACTACCCATGTTAAAAACTTTAATCTCTCCTTTGATCATTACCATGCCTGCCTGTTGATCACCATCTGCCTGCCTCATCCTCTGTGAGGATCATGAATTCCTCCCCTTCAACTTTTTTAACAGTGTTCTACCAAAATGGGGGCTCTAGCATGCATGATTCCCAGCTCCGTTGGGAAAAATCAGAATGGCTGGTCATTGTTGGGTAAATACACACCAATGAAGTTATATCCTTTTATTCTGTGCCCAATCACTTTGTTATGAACAAAATAAATTATCTCATGAAAGTCCCCCTCACTCTAAGTCCTTAGCTAGGTATTTTTCTAGGTACCATGGGCACACCCCAAAGACTGCAAGCAAAAGTAATGGTTTTGCAAAGCAAAACCATTACTTTTACTTTGCATATATATCCTATGTCCAATATATTTCAGCTTCAATCCAATTAGCTGGCAGGCAGGGACAAAAAATAATTTGCTGGCATTTATTTATATTTAATATACTGTACTCATCTTATTCTTGGTAGCATTAACTGGGGTGACTCCCTGCATTTTCTGCATACTGCAGAATAACTTGAAAAGTATGTTACCTAGAAGCTCAACATTTTAGGTGTGAATAGCTACTATTGTGACTATGAAGCACCATAAGTTTCAACATTGTATCATCAATCCCAAATAAAGGTATTAGCTACAAAACATCATGAGGGTGGCTGAGCTGGTTTAAACACCATGAGTATGGCTAAGTGGCTTCAAACACTATTAGGGTGGTGATGCTGGTTTAAACACAATGAGGGTGACAGTGCTGGCTCAAACACCATGTGGGATTGAGGGGGCTGTGACAGTTGAAACACCATAAGGGGGGCTGTTACTCTCCTCTTCAAATGGGGCAACTCTCCAAAATATCTAATAATTGATTTGAAAATGAAAAGTTTCTAAATACCCATATAAATAGCATGCCTATATCAGTAGGTATATATTACAAGGAATTTTTTGTCTTGATCATTTTTTTTGGTATTTATCCTATACTGTAGTCATTCTTGTTAGTTTTAAGGGCAAGTAGTCTCATTTCATTCCAGGTGTCAATTTTTTTTTGTCCAGGATTGCTAATTCCCATTATGAAAGTCATTTCTCTACACCCTGAAATAATTATGACCTGAAGATGATAAATGTACATATAATACAATAAAATTATATTCTTCACAATACAATATTTTTTTTTTTATGTATTTGTAAAACTCACTGTGGTAAGATGTTGGCTCATAGCTATTTATATTAGGACATTGTAAAAACTGTGGTTTAATTTTTCACACAACATTTATTTCAGATGACATATGTGAATAGAATTACATTTAAGTACCTACTTTTCAAAATTTCAATGAAGAAACTTAAAATATTGAAAAAAATTATGGAGGAAGCCACTCCCCATATTTTTTTCATGGTTTTACCTGGTGTGACTCCCTGCAATTTTGTGCATAGCTTTATGTTTTAAAAATAGCTAGAGCTATCTTTTCTGTGCAGCAAATTCCATCCACTACAGTACAACTTATAAATGTTGTGGTATCACCTTCAAATTTTACCACAATTTATTTGAAATTTTAGCCACAGCATTTAAGTTTGTGGTGTTTTGATTTTTCTCTCCAACCCTGAATTTTCAAGAAAATAAAACAACACTTCAACTTCATATCTTTTTCATAAATTCTGTACCTGTGTCCCATGCCTACTAACAAAGATCTGTTCTTTCAAGTGCCACAGTCAAAATTGAACATTTCCCACATTTGGTGCCCTGAAGGGTGGTGGGGGGAGTCCCTCCTGCTTGGTGATTGTAGGGAGTTACCCCGGTTGACCCTACAGAGAAATTTTGTGATTTATCCAGTTAAAAATTTGTTGAAAATTATTATTGATTGTGCATCAAGTCATTATTTAAACTGTAAATATTTAGTTTAAATATATTACTGTTTTTGAATCTACTTAGCGTGCTGTTGGCTCTGGACGCTTCGTCGGCAATGGGGCCCGATGGCTTACATCCAAAGCTTCTGAAGAGTTGTGCGGGTGCACTGTCAGAGCCTTTGTTGATTCTATTTCAGAGGTCATTAATTTGTGGGGTTCTTCCGGATCTGTGGCTGGAGTCAATTGTGATCCCCCTGTTCAAGGGTAGGTCGAGGTACGATCCTCTGAACT
>SDVV010015787.1:0-14432 GCA_016164225.1 Gammarus roeselii | reverse complement strand
TTCTCTTTTGTTGTTCACATGTTGAGTGATCCAAATCAATGTAATGGGAATCTTTTTTTCCTGTTCTTATGCTAAGTGATTAAAATAAATGCAATGTAAATCTTCTTCTTCTAATCATATACTCATTATTTCAAATCAATGTAGAGTGAATCTTCCTTTTCTGATCACATGCTGAGTGGTTTGAATCAATAAAATAAAAAATGTTCACGTCAGTACATTGTTTAATCATTTTGAATGTTTTTATTCCCGATATAAAATATAATGGTAATGTACCGCGATACATGTATCGCCGATACATGTATCGGGTACCGGTATCGCCTTGAGAATTTGTAAAGTATCGGGTACCGGTATCGCCTTATATGATTTTGATGTACCGCAGTACCGGTATCGCCTTAGCAATTTTTTGTACCGATGCCCATCTCTGCTCGTGACCCAGAGTGTGTGTTGCGAGGTTACCGGCCGGACCCTTTAGCACAAAAGGGCTAAGTTGTGTGAGTGTGAGCGTATCAGGTGCGCCTTGCCGTCGGCCACCCCCCTTTCTGGGGGATGCGGCCTGGTGTCTGCATCTGTCTATATCTGTGATGATCTCTGTTTTTCCTGACTCCATGTATGCGTGATTCCATAACCCCAAAGATGGTTATTTTTACTATCGCTATAAACATATGAACAAACCTGCTTTGCTTGCATAAAATAAACCTAAATGCAAGATTGTCAGAGCTTGAGTCAAAAAGTGGCTAGTCGATCAAACCGCTCACCTGCCCTCCAACAGCTGGCTTCAACGCCTCAAGCTGGTCGACGTAGACGTACTGGGAGCCGGGCAGGCTAGCCAGCACGTTGTTGGAGGCTGAAGGAGGGCCGGCCTTGCGAGGGGAGGCTCCAGTGTCGTGGGGAGCGTTACCATGATTGTTGCTCGGGGCAGTCCCGCCTCCAGCGGCGGTGATTGAGGAGGGCTTGTCAGTCGATGACTCCTTATTGTTACTGCCGCAGTCCCAGCTGCTCAAGGAGCCGGAGTCATCCTGTAGAGACAGTTCGGTGTTAGCAAAATATCAGATGTATTATAACAGGCAGGCAGATAAATGTTTGCAGATATTGCGAGCAGGTAGATGGCAGCAAAATATCAGGTGAGGGGTAACAATCATATGTGGAAACAACTTCGCCAAAACAATCTACTACCAAATGGAGCAAAAATTTGGCTCAAGTATTCACCCACCAAGCGAGACTTGCGGTTTTCATGTTCGGCATCGGCCCAATAAGCCCCAGCAACATAACAAGACACAATGTCAACTCACTGCCACCGTATCTGCCAGCTCACCTGGTCGTTCTTGTCGTTGGTTTCGTCGTCGCTCCAGACCCAGTCCCCGCTCTGTGTTCTGTGCAGCCGCCCTGACGCGCCAGTGCCGCGACTGTTTTGTTGCTGGAGGGGCAGTGGGAGAGAGAGGGAGAGACAGGACCAAAGTCAGCTTTGAACTAATCCAGATCATTTTCTGATAACACCAACTATGTTCACGAGTAACTACGACGCTTGCGTTCAATTTCTTCATTGATGTCTGATGTGTCATTGAAACTTGCATATAAAAGTTTTACGTTATATCACGCGTGTACAGGAAACCTTACTCGTTCAATTCCATTTGATACCGTATTGGCGTAGAAAGCCAACACACACTAACAAAACTTTACACGAAGTCCGTTGTCAAGCAGTATAAATTTGCAGATTGTTCGGCCCATAATCATGCCGTTCTCTCTCGACTCAGGCCGCCTGTGCCTCCTGTCCTGCCCAGCAATCGGGCGTTGCCGGCTTGTCGGGCAGTCATGAGGAGGCCAAGGAAAGAAACCTGGACTCTAGTACTGACCAGGCCTGTCTTTGACATCTAATCATTATATATTAGATTAGAGTAATAGGGATATCGAGAGTGTTGAGGTCAATTCCAATGTAACAACAAATGCAGCTGTCAACTGTAATAACCCAGGCCTTGATGCCGGCTCAGTTGAGATGACGAGGCGCGCTGGAGCCATCGTCCATCTGATGCCGAAAGTCAAACCATGAAACTGCTGCATCAAGTTTTTTATTATTCATCTATTTTTTTACATTGTTCGAGTTAGGTTTACTACTGCGCAAAGTCAATGTCCTTTACGCGGCGAACGTCAATGGTATGTACGGGTGCCACTGTAGGTAGAGAAGCCTCTAAGGAATTAAGCCCATATGGTCCCAATACTCCGCGGGTGGCAGGGAGGACGATTAACACAGTACCGACCCAGCTTCCGAGCCGCAAGGATTCGCAGTCGTCTTGCAGGTGCCTAAGCTATGCATCCCAACACCTGTGCTAAAGGAGAAGATGAAGAAGAGATAAAAACGTGGATCGCATTTGTGAGATCTACACTAGGAAAGGGTTATATCCCAGGAGAACAGCAAGAATGGGATAAAAATGAGAAGGAATTCATAGAAAACGGTTTTGTGAAAGAACAATCGCAATCTGACTGCAATTAGCCCACCATGGGAGAATTGTTAGGACCGTCAAAGTGTGTGCGTGTCTGCGTGCGTATCTGTGTGTGCGTGCGTGTGAGTGCAACGACTATTGGCAGAGTTGTGAAGATGGAGTTTGAAATAGGTTGAAAAAAATTTGAACTATACATAAGATGCAAATGAGGTGGATAAAAGTTATGCAAATTCAGGATGGGGAGATAAAGGAGAGATAGTGAAAGGTGAAGATTAGATAACATTAGAGTGACAAGGCCTTCTAGCGCACTTGAGTCATCGTCCTTCTGGCGCCGAATGTCAAACCTGCAAACAGTGCTGCATCATGATAGTCTTTGTTTTTATTGTTCTTTTGATGTTCGAGTTAGATTTACTACTGCGCAAAGTCAAGGTCCTTTACGCAGCGAACGTCTATGGTATGTACAAATGCCACAGGAGGTACAGGAAAACATAAGGTGCTGAGGTCATATTGTCCCAGCACTCCCCGGATGGTAGCAAGGAGGAATAACACACTACCTACCCTGCTTCAGAGCCCCAAGGATCCGCAGTAGTCCTTAAGGTGCCGGACTAAGCGCTCCAACATCTGCTGAGGGGGCAGATGAAGAAGAGAAGAAAACGGGGATCCCATGCATAAAATTTACACTAGGTGTAAGGAATTTCACGCGTGAGAACAGCAAGAATGGAAAGAAGGAGGAATAGTCGTAGAAAAAGGTTGCATGAAAGAAAAAGCGCAACGTGGTCGTTATTTGCCACACAAAAGAAGACAGTTAGAATCGGTATGTGCATGTTTGAGTGTGCGTGTCTGTGTGTGCGCGCGTGTGCATGTGTGTGTGAGCAACGACTATTATGAGAGTTGTTAAGAAGGAGTCTTAAGACAAGTTAAAGGAAATTTGAACTAAACATACGATGCAAATGAGGTAAATAAAAGTTAAGCAAATCAGGATGGGGGAGAAAAGGAGAGATAGTGAAGAGTGAAGAAGAGGGGAGTCTGAAGGGGAATTGTTCACCCCCCCCCCCCCGGTTGGGCCGTGAACCTAACAGATGCCTAGGGGGAGAAGGGTGGAGAAGAAGAGTCTGAAGGGAAATAACTGTGTTCACTCCCTCCCGGTTGGGCCGTGACTCCGTGCGGCCCGTGAATCTAACAGATGGCTAGGGCAGGGGAGGGCGGCACAGCTGAGTAAAGCTGAAAGATGGCAATGACTATCCATCGTGACTCTATACTTAACGTAAACCGAGCGTATCTCCATTGTTGGCTGGCCAGACCTTTGATGCAACCCAAGCATAGTATGATTTATGCTCACCATATCAATATCCTGAACCCAAATGCTCACCTTGTTGATTTTGTCTCCAATGCTGGGTCCACCCTGCAGAAGGATTTGCTGCAAGAACTTTTTGTCCTTTGCCTTCTTAAAGAAGGGATGCTTGAGAAGCTCCGTGGCGGTGGGACGACGCGTGGGGTCCTTCTGCAGGCAGTCCGTGATCATCTTGCGGATGCTTTTACCGTAGTTTTTGTATTGGTCCTGTCACACATTGGGAATGATCAGACAAACGAATTGAGATAATATAAGGTTAATGAGCTCGACAGGCATTCGCAGAATAATGATCTGGTTCAACAGCACAACAATTAATGCCTACATCACATCCTAGTCTAGAATGTTAATGTTATTGAACAAATAATAATATTCATTAGCAATTACATGATAAAAATCCTTGCAAAACAATCAATAGAAATACCTGTATTATTAAGATGGTAGATACATTGAACAATCCGATTTCCACGATTGGTCTCAATCTAACTTTGAGCAATCTAGATTGTTTAGAATTATCATCTGGTTATTATTAGAAATCCACTGCTGACTACAATTAGGTCGTAAACGCAGTGCTATTGATTGGTATTCAGTTTACCTTCTCTTGTGCATTAGTGTCGAGCGTTGGTGGGTCGTTTTGCAGCGTGAGCATGAGCACTTTCATGGGAGGGTACTTATGATACGGCGCGGTCCCGGTCACCATCTCGATAGCAGTGATACCAAAGCTCCAAATATCAGCTTTGAAATCGTAACCAGATACCTGCCGACAGGAAGGCAAGAGTTTAGGGTCTAGAACTGTGCCAATACCAAAATGTTACCCAGTAAACAAAACCTATACTTATATTTTCCTGATGCTGATACCTGAAAATACCAATATATCCACCAAAACATATATAGCTATATACATACATATTAAATTGATCTTTTTTTTTCCTTTTATAAATTAAAGCTAGATTCAATGAGATAAAATATTTTGAAATCATGTTTGAGGACAGCAATTCTGAAAATGGTTATCAAGGGAGATGAAGGAGCCTAAATAATTGCCAGTTACAAAATTAAATTATCATTTATATCAATGTTACACCCCTTTCTGGGGGATGCGGCCTAGTGTCTGTATCAATGTATCTAATCGCGGTGTCTCATTCATTCAGGAAATGCCCTATAATTGGTGTAAAAATTTACAAAAGTAAACATCAAAATAGATGGTGCTTTCTGTACAAGTTCAATTGAAACATTACCTCAACAGCCCAGCTTAAATCAGTGACTGAGAGCTGAGACCTGGTGACAATCAGTGACTAAGAGCTGAGACCTGGTGACAATCAGTGACTAAGAGCTGAGACCTGGTGACAATCAGTGACTAAGAGCTGAGACCTGGTGACAATCAGTGACTAAGAGCTGAAACCTGGTGACAATCAGTGACTAAGAGCTGAGACCTGGTGACAATCAGTGACTAAGAGCTGAGACCTGGTGACAATCAGTGACTAAGAGCTGAGACCTGGTGACAATCAGTGCATAAGAGCTGAGACCTGGTGACAATCAGTGACTAAGAGCTGAGACCTGGTGACAATCAGTGACTAAGAGCTGAGACCTGGTGACAACATAATAGATACAAACCTTGGTATATTTTAGGGGCAAAATTCCCTTCATCAACTCTAATTACCTTTTACATCTTGCTTTTATAACGTCTGTTGATCTTCCCAATTTCTTACATCTTTGTTGTGCATCATCAATATTTCCCTCAGATTGTGGTATCGGCGAAGTATCAGTCATTTCTCCAATACAGATAACACAGAGGGAACCAATTCTCTTCCAACAGCGACACTTGACAACAGCTCTAGTTGATACAGATTGCTAAGGAGCGAGCTTCATTGAGCAAATTGGTGAGTTTGATTTTTGATTTGAGCCTCATTTCCACCGGAGCCTCAACGTGACTAATTGGTGAGGACATTAGGCAAGACAACTTGTGTCAGGTCACTAACGACCAAAGGAGAGCAAATCAGAGGCAGTGCACTAAATTTCGTTAATGACTTAGATGTGATTTTGGCTGCTTTTAGCAATACGAGCCACAGCAACATCTGTGGCACTTGACATTCCATGCCAACATTCGTGCATAAGCATTTATTAATATGAAGAATATGCTTGTATCTTTTGTAAAACATCCAGTGAAACCAAAAACCTTGCATTTCAGAAAATAGATGAAAAGGTTTCATCTCCACTGGACATAGTGGTTTTGTGGCATTGGAAACAATAATATGGTTATTCTTCTCTTGGCGAGGGGAATCGTGAACCCATCCCATGTCACAATTGTTACTTTATCAGCAAATTTCAGTACTTCAGTTCACTTCGCATCGTTTCTTCTTCATATGTTGCGTCTCACCACATACGCTAGTTAACGAGACGTCCCACCAAATACGCTAGTAAATGAGACATCTCACCCTTTCGCCCCTCCACGCCGCCCATGAGGAAGCCTACATGAATCAGACGGACCAACTCCATCAAGATGTCTTGCCTGCGGTGGCGGCGTCTGAAGCTTCATCCCCAGCATATGTGCCTTAACCCACCCTGTTTCATATCCTCGCCGTTGGGGATTGCACCTTGTGCGCCGTCTCTGCAGTGTTGACGTGGACGCAGCCTGCGCGCTTTCCTGGCCTCAGGCCCACCGACACTTTCAAGACACCAGAGCCACGACATGTACACTCCATTGTGTTTCATAGCCTAGTGGATAATCCCCATCATTTCTCTCCTACAAAACATCCCTGTTCCACATGAGGTAATCCCTGCAGCCGTCTGGTTGGGGCGTTGCATTGTGGCTGAGGGACATGAACACGCTGCAAGTTTCAATGTTCTGGTGTCTACGATTACAATTATACCACACGGGTGACCATTTGTTAACCGCCACACAACCCACTAAGTTAATCCAGATAGCAACAAAAACACTCTACCACACCGCTAAGCCGGTCACCCCTTTATTATCTCCCACCTCCCCTTGTCTCAACACGCGCGTGTCGGTGGGTATCGAGGATTTCGGGCGGTGGGCAGGCGCGGTTTCCATCACCGCAGGTGGAAACCGGAGCTAAGCAACAACAACAACATCTCACCCCATAGCTGGTAAATGAGACGTCGCAACACGTACGCTAGTAAACGAGACATCTCACCCCATAGCTGGTAAATGAGACGTCTCTACACATACACTAGAAAGCCTTGACACTCTAATCTAATCTAGTTTATGAAAAGACTGACAAATCTGGAATAAGCATTTCTTCGCACGTCACTGACCTGCTCCATAACTTCCGGTGCCATCCAGCAAGGCGTACCCACGAAGGTGTGTCTGCTCTTCTCTCGGCTCAGGTCACCGCCCGTGCTCAGCCAGGCGCTCACACCGAAGTCGGCGATCTGCACAACTCCATCTTCTCCAAGCAGGATGTTGCCCGCCTTGATGTCTCTGTCAAGAAATAATTTAGCATCTACCAGCCGCTCAGCTCCATACGTCGTGAGTGCTGACATACTTGGCTTTCAGGTATATTATCGAATATGACGCACATTCGGTCAGACGCGAGGTTCGAGATCTGTGTCAGCAACAGGGCCCAAAAGCTGTCACTGGTTTTACTCCTGCATAGACAGAGTTGACGAGCCCTTCCCCACACCTCATCAAGCCTGTATTCCTAAAAAACACCGAAGGTGGATGAATGTATCAGGTTACATCAAAACTCTTTCATTCGCTATCATTCTCCACTCACGCCTATCCATTGCACGCTCTCTAGCTACCTCCACACAGATGTCTCTTCCCTTAAGCCTGCTTCACGCCATTCCTTCACCCAAACTTTGATCTTCATCTTAGCCTTGATGCTCACTAACTCTGATTCCATCATCCTTTACCCCCATGTTTTACGCTCTGGCGTCGCTCCAGCTATGTGTCCGAAACATTCTATTTCGAAATCATCCAACCTTCATCTTCTTTCTATTGCTTTCGATACAAATCTCGACACTAGTAGATTTCATACCCAATGTCCTACGGCCCATGACACTCTTTATTGCAGTCAGCACTTTACACCATGCCTTTCCTTTAGATCTCACCTCAGTTTCCACTAGACCAGTCATCTCTACACGAGATTCCAGCTACTGTTAACACTGAGCTTTGTCTAATAACTCTCCATTTAGGCAGATGCTGATTTAGCTTCTGTTGCCATTCCTTGAATATCTCATTACTTGACATTTATTCACATCAACTTGCCGCGTCCTCCTCTCACAGTCTAGAAACCTCCAACAATAACCAACACTTCATTGCCTCCAAATCATCCACCAGTGCTGAATCGTCCACAAATTGCGACTAACTCAAACTACAACTCTGTCCATTTGCCCAGGCTAACAACTCTAATCCTCGACCAATAAGCTTGTGCTTACGTTTTTGACCTCTCCCTCCAAGAAGAGGTTGGGAGACATAAATAAGTCTTGCCTGAGTCCCACTACCACTGGAAACCAAGCACTGGCCTCACTCCCTACTCCGACACAAGGTTTGGTTGCTAACATTGAAATTGTGGATCGCTTTCAACAAAGTTACACTTACTCAATACAAAGGCAACAAAATGCACAACACATCCCTGTCCATCCTGTCATGCAGATACAGACACAGACCGAGCCCCCCAGGATGTGGGGTCGCCGACGGCAAGGCGCATCACACACCCTCACACTCGCGCAACTTAGCCCTTTTGCGGTTGGTTAAGGGTCGTGCCTATCGTAGTAGGAAGAAATCTGATCAGCACACTCTCCACTACACTATTCATCAACAATCACACCATTCGTACCGACCTCTCGATTAGCACTCTTGTTTACAACTTACCCACCAGTTGCTGCTTAAATTTGTGTCTAATGCCCTTATAAAGAGGAACAAAGCCAGCTCTGTGCCACTCAATCGGTACAACGCCTCACACATGACACAGATTTATTATGAATAAATGTCTTGCAAGAGAAAAACTGGCTAAGGTGCCATCAATATATCAGTAGAGCAGCAGAAGCTTGACCTTTCACTGCAACACCCACCTGTGTACCTGGCCTCTGAACTACTTCATTCACCTGTGAATTCAACCCCTCACTGCCTCACCCACCAGTGAAACTCACATACATCCACCACCTACCTGTGTATCTGGCCGTTGTTGTGGAAGTACTCAAGGCCTTTGAGAACCTCCTTGAGGACGGTGGCTATGACTGCCTCATCAAACACACCGTTGTGGCAGTCACAAGATTTGGTTCTGGAAGAAACAGATGAAAAATTATACATTAAGGACGACCAGATGAAAGCAAATGATTTACCTTTTATTGAGAGAGAATTCAAGAACTATAACCAAAGCAATGCCCATTTTTTATTAAAGCTTGTCTGAGAACAGCCCGACATGTAGCTATTAGAAGAAAGCCAGGGATAATAGCTACCCAGGGTGACAGGAGAATCGCTAGATCAACTGGTAGCCTGCTTGCAGTTCACTGGTTAGTTCAGTGATAGCTCATAGAACCATAGAGCAAAAAAAATAATGTTCAACAACATTGTGATGGCAAGTCAAAATGTTCTTGGCTACACTTTCTTCCAATAATAGGGTATAATTAATCAGTTGTTAGATTGTATTCAAGTGAGTCCTGCAAAAACGTGTGTGCTTCTTCCAGCAAAACAAACCTAAGACTATCATTCTTAGTCAAGAGCGAGCCACTAGAACACACTACATGCTAGCAACTGTGACCACACTGCTAGTCCAGTCGTCTCCACACAAGATCTCATGTACTGTAAACACTCAAGTATCTGGATTTACACAGTACATCATCAACTTTCACACTGTGGAATGTGTTTACATAGCTTCTTCACTCAATTTACAACATGGATTTGAAAATTTACCGGATTTTTTTCATTACAGAGCTGGAAAAACGTGAAATTTGACTAATACATATTCAAGGACAATGAGCAGCATAGGCAGCTATCTTTAAATGAAAATTTAAAATATACTCAAACATTCTAACTTGTAGCTAAGTGCAGAAACTCATGCATAGTAACTTTCTTTATGCAACTCCACCGAGTTACATGTCAATTTTATGTTATTCAGTAGTTTAGATACAGACATTAGGCTGAATCCGCCAGAAAGGGGGGTGGCTGATGGCAAGGGGCACTTCACACTCTTCTCATACATTCACCTCACATAACTTAGAATTTTTAAGCGAAAGGGTCTGGCCGGGAGACCCCACAACCCACCCTCCGCGTCATGAAGGCAACTCGAGGTTAGTGCCTGCAGCAGGGCCTGACGTGACTGGTTTACCCCTGCCGAGCCATGATGACCGCCCCCCCCTCCCCCCAGCCCACAACCATCCCGTCTCTCAACAATAACAAAATGCCAAGGGAGGGAAAGCACATCAGAACAGCGTAAAAAATCAACCATTCACAATCGTTCTCCACGCACGCCTATTCAGTGCACGTTTTCTTGCTACCTCCACACTCGAGTCTCTCCTTCCTAACGCCTGCTTCACACAATCCATAAATCCAAACTTTGGTCTCCCTCAAGGCCTACATCCACTTGCCTCTGCCTTCAACACCCTTTTCAAAAATCTCCGTTCACCCATCCTCACCATGTGCCCAAACCATCTCAGAACACGCGAAACAACTCTGTCTTCTAACTTCTTACCATCCCAGCTCTAGCTCACACCACGTCGTTATTGATCCCGTCTCTCAGCGTTGCACCAGCCATACTCCTCAAAGATTTTATCTCAAAGACAATCAACCTTCTACTTTCTTCTGCTCTCACCCCCTAAGTCTCGGCTTTGTAGAGCACAGATGGGACAACTGCACCCACCATACAGCCCTTTTTTTGCTTCCATCCCCAACGCCCTACAACTCATTACACTCATCAATGCACCCAACCATTTACACCCTTTCCACTAGTTCAGTCTTCTCCACATGGGGGCCCAGATACTTAAAACACTGAACTTCCTCCAATAACTTCCCATTTAGTAGGACACTAATTTCACTCACATCAACATCCTTTGAGCATCTCATTACTTTACTTTTACCTACAATCACTTGAAGCTTTCTCCTCTCACACACTCCTATACTCAAATACTAGCTTATACAGCTTCTGCTCTGAATCTGCCACCAGTGTTGTACCATCCGCAAACAGTAACTGACTTAACTGTCAACTCTGCCCATAAGTTTTCAATAGTTGCAAGCCATAACCCAATAGACTTGCATCAATCTCCCTAACCAGTCCATTCATGTAGAGATTGAACAGCCAGGGAGACACAACACAGCCTCATCTCAAGACTCACTTTCACTGTAGACCAATCACCCTTCTGCTCCCCTCTCTGACACATGCTCTACTGTCAACATAGAAACTCTGAACTACTTTAAACAGATTTCGGCCCACTCCATACAAACGCCACACCATCCACAGTGCATTCCTGTCAACCATGTTGTAGGCCTTTTCCAAATCCATGAAAGCCCAGAACACATCTTTTACCTTTGCAATGTACTTCTCACAGACTCGTCTTACTGCAAAAATCTGATCGACACACCCTCTACTTCTCCTAAAGGGCACACTGTTCCTCTATAATTGGGCCATCCGTACAGTCTGTAGTCCTTTTGATCAGCACTCACCGCCCTACGGGGGAGTCTGCATTAACTTCGCGTTGGGACTCCGGTGTAACATTGAAGCAAATAATAAATAAATAAATTGATCAGCACTCGCCTGTACAACTTTCGGACCACACATAATAAACTGACACCTCTGAAGTTGAAGCACTCACGTTTTCATCTCCCTTGCCCTTGTACAGCGGAACAATGCAAGCACTACGCCACTCAATCAGCACCACGCCCGCTATGGAACACAGATTCAGCTGCCTCACCAGCCATTTGGCAATCGTTAACTCTCCAGTGCCCACCATTAGCTTTAGCCAACGATGGGCACATTCACCCGAAAAGATGGCAAATATTTACATGAATATGAATTGTACAGAAAACATTGTTGAGACCATTTTTAAGTAGAATAACAATCTCTACAATTTTAACTGACAACATATTTGGCCTATCTACAATAGTAAAAGTTGTTAATTCAAAAATTACAACATTTTTTGGCATTGTTTTTGCTGTATCTCAAAAACTAGGATAGATAATTCAAATCTGATTGAACCACTGAATGTTTCATACAATTTTCAATAAGATAGACTTATGAAATTTTAACCAAATATACACTGAAGTTAGGTACCAGAGCGACATAAACTTAAATAGTCAAAAAAAGACCCTCGGTTAAAAAAAAATCATGACAAATTTTTGATAGTTCTACTGGATTTGCAACAACAGAAACAATATATATTTGAGGCTGTTTACAGCATGATAAGTACATTATCAAATGAACTACAGCAAGTTGAAAGACCTAAAAAAATCAAATTTTGTAAGCTTGCAGTGGACACTGGAAGGTTAAGCCACCCTTCTTGAGGCACTCGGTCACAGAATCATCCTAACCATGGGTTTTCCCTGCTTTCATCACCTCTATTGCATTCTGCACCTCTTCCCTAGTGATGTCCCAAAACAAATCTCTCAAAAACTGGCATCCCTTGGCACCACCACCCACAGCCACAATGTCAGCCTCCACATTCAACAACTCATCAAAAATACTTAGCCCACCTTTTCCGTACACCACTTTCCATCAACAACTGGCTCTTTTCATCTTTCACAGTCTCCTTTCCAGTCTCTCCTTTTCTCCCCCTCTTAACCTCTTCCTAGAACATCTTTTAGTTCTTCTCAAAATTTGGGAACAAGCGTCTGCCTCACCTAGCATCAGCGTCCTGTTTGGCTCTTCTCAACATTTGCTTTACCTCTATCCTAATCTCTTTATAGTTGTCATAGGCCACCACCGACCTTGCTTGCAACCACCTCTCATAAGCTATTTTTTCTGCACCATCAGCCAGTTTGACCTCCTCGTTCTACCACTTGCAGCTCCTCCATCTGCACCCGCCCACACGGCGCACACCACACACATTTTTCAAACATCTCAACAACGCATCTCTGAACGTTTCCATTCTTATTCTACATCTTGCAGGTTCTGCCCTCTCACATTGCCATATTCCTCCCTCAATGCCTGCTGGAGTTTCTCAGCCCTGCATTTCACATTCAGCTAACTCATTTTTACTACCTCTCTTCCTCCTCCCACCCTTTTGTTTTCTTTCCACCTGTGCTCCACTCTAAAACTTCCTTCCACCAGCAGATGGTTAGATACTCCTCCACCCTCCTCTCTTAACACCTGCACATCCAACAGCCTTCCGACCACTTTCCTCAAAATCAGCACTAAATTTATCAGCACTCACTCCACCAGTGCCACACCTTGACTCTGAATTGGCCAAAAAGCTTACAGCTTTAGATGAAAAGACAAAAGACCATATCAAATCAATAAAAAATTCAGTCAGAGATAGCAAGGCATCGTACACTACTGTAGTATGTAAGAGGTAGCCATGCTGTGACAATGCACCAAAAGTTAGGCCACTATCTCAAAACATCCGACCCCACACGTAATTGTTTTGACGTATTGCCCGATGAAATGGAGTCTCAGAATACAGAGGAAATTCAAGTGATTGGTGATTAGGCTACAATGTCACCTTCCTCAAATCAAATCAGTGAAAAGGGAGAATTCAAATTAAAATACTTGGCAAATCAGACTTGAAAATTCACAAAATTGAACGCATAATCAAAAAGGAAAAGATACCTCCTTCTAAATGAATTTTACTCAAGTCGGAGCTAAAGACACGCATCTTGCCCCATCCGAACCACAGCAGAATGAAGTTAAACAAGATGATTGTTCTTGACAATCACCTAGCAACTTTCTGCAGAGCACTGGGAATCCTATTCTCAGCTCATTGGGAAACTATTACTGAACTGAAGTGCTATAACTTTCATAGAATCACCAACAAGGTTTGCATAAACACGTATGAAATTGATACCATCAAAAACATCCTTAAAAACACTAACGCTGGTGTTGTCACCAAAAAATAAATCAAAATACATATTTCAATATCATACCCCCATCACCGCCAGTAGGGCCAGACAAAATGACCCAGCCGCCTCTGCCCGTTTTAATACTTGACACACAGCAAATAAAAGAGCCCATTAAAACATCACCGCGGGTTCTAGCAAAAAAGTTCCTGTCATCAATTCAGTCTCAGCTAGAGGCAGAAGTTGCTGCTTTGCTTGTACATCCCACGAAAAAGAAAGTCGTGACTCCAACACAATGATGCAAAGGAGATGCAGTGTGTGTCAAGAAAATCAAGTTAATGTGACTAATGGTACTCTCAGATGTTACTTTTGTGAATGAAAAGTCTCAGAGACAAAATCTAGGAATTAGATATCCTTGCAATGGATGAAAGTATCGACACAATAGCAATCACAGAATTATGGATGAAATGGAGCCCCCGGCATTATTTTGGTGAATTTGCTCTTCCTGGTTACTCACTATTTCACAAAAATAGACAGGGCTGAAAGGGGGACAAGTGCTGTTCCTCATAGAAAACACTTTAGAAGTCACAACCCCATTCTACATGTGAATACAATTTACTCCATCATCACATTATGCAAGTAAGTGCAATAAATATATATATAGCTATACATATATATATATATATATAGCTATACATAT